>CAKOAT010189044.1:42993-72342 GCA_932364175.1 Eruca vesicaria subsp. sativa | reverse complement strand
GGCTTAGATCGCCGGTGGGCAGACTAGTTGCGACTAGTTCGCGTTTCACGGCTTTTTCGGTTTTTTGCGGTTTTGTAAAACGATTTCTCGAGTTTTATAAAACGGCTCTCGAGTTTTATAAAACGATTTCTCGAGTTTTATAAAGCGATTCTCGAGTTTTATAAAACGATTTCTCGAGTTTTATAAAGCGATTCTCGGGTTTTATAAAACGATTTCTCGAGTTTTATAAAGTGGCTCTCGAGTTTTATAAAACGATTTCTCGAGTTTTATAAAGCGATTATCGAGTTTCTTAAAATGATTCTTCCAGTTTTATAAAGCGATTCTCGAGCTTTATAAAACTGTTCTTTTTGTATTCTTGCGGAAAGTTTTGGCCATTAATTCCGTCGTACCGATTTTGACCCCAACAAGTTTGGAGATGATGATGCTATGTACTCCGAGCCAAAGGCTGAGGTTGGATAGATTTGTGTAATCATATATGTATCTTTCATAAGTTATTAGATTTTTTTTTTTATATATGATGAACAGAAAAATTATTGAAGTTTTTAATGAGTTACTGGATTTCTTTTTATAAGTTATTGGAGTATAAATTGCAATAATAAATATAATCATATATATATATATATATATATATTTCATTAAGTTAGATAATAATCTTTAAAACAAAAAAATCTTCGGAATTCCATAGGAAAATTTCGACAAAGTAATATATTTGGGGTCTCAGTTAGGGATTTAATTTTTGTCGAAAATCCATCGGAAAGTTCCGACGGATATCATGCGCTCGTCGAAATTTCGTCAAACTAAACCGAAGGATACTTGTTATTGATATGAAATAATCAATATTATTTAAAAATGGATACCAACAATATCCAAATAACATATATTAAGTGTGTAATAGGATATTAGTTCATACCGTTCAAGTTTTTCAACTTAAAAAATTATTTATGTATATATATATGTATATATATATATATATATATATATATATATATATATCAACGTATACGTAACATCTCACATTAACATTTATATACTTAATCAAACATATTGGGCAATCTAATATTACAATATCGACTTTGTGTAATATTGATTTCTATAAACATTTTTAAAGTTAAACATTTTATACTCGTCTACATATTATGAAAGATTTGTGTTCGATCATTATATTTATATTTTGAAACCCAAAACATAAATTCGTCGAAAATCCGTCAAAATATTTCGACAAAATTCCAACAAAAAAAATCTCAACCAACTAAAAAACATGCAGAGAATATTCTGTATTCGCTGGAATTTCCGTAGGAATAAACCGATGGATTTCCGACAAATAGAGCATATTATCTGCCTCGTAACTTGCACATTCACATTTCCTAAGGAATCCTACGGATTTCCGACGAAATTGAGCAGGGTCGTCGGAAATTTTCACTTACCCAAAATAAAGCATTACTAAATAAACTTTGTGAACCATCAAATACAATAACCGATGGATTTCTGACAACTACTAGTCCGTCGGTTTTTTAAATACAAAAATGGACCATTCTTCTTCCTCATTTTTTTTCTCTCTCTAAAATCTCTTCGACTCTCTCCGATTCTGTCTCCCTAATCCGGAAAGTCAAACCCCAATCTCTTCCACAATCTCCCAAATCTATTAAACAATCATGTAAGTAATCCATACCCTCTTTTAAGTTGAATTATTGATGTTTTGGAAGTTAGATTTGTGGATTTAAGGTTTTAATAGGGAATTTGATAAATATGACTCAAAACATGATTTTGATTGTAAATTTATACTCAAAAATGAATCAAATGCAAAACTAACCTAAAAGCCTTGTGAAATTAGAGTCAGCCCCTTGTGACAAAAAAAAAACAGAAATTATTTTTACGAATATATCCCCAGTTACTGAGATACTGGAAGTCGTCTAAACGACTTACATGTTAGTCGTCTAAAGTAGTTGATCTTAATAAAAATTTTTAAATTTTTAAAAAATATTTTGACAAGTGAAAAATTTAAAATATGTAACTATATATAGTTATAAGAGATGTAAGTTAAGCTACAATAAAATTGAATAGTTGTCAACATAGATGAGTGAAAGTAGTTAATCATGATATTCTTTGGTTTAAAGGTTTGACAACATATATTGTAGTATTGTATGTATTCTTAGGAATTGATTTTGGAAAGCTTGAATGTTTTTTTTTAATTAATTTTTTACCTATATGTGTTTATTTATGTGTATAGTAAACACTTTTTTAATTTAATTTGATTTATGAAGTGTTTAGTTACTTAATTAAGTTTAGGGGTTATGTAAAGGGTCTAGACGACTAACGTGTAAGTCGTGTGGTGAGTAATTTACAGCAGACGGCTTACATGTAAATCGTCCATACCGGACCGAGTTTTTAATTTTACCAATCTACTTTTAAACCCAACAGGATCATTTACCAGACATAAATACATTTTTTCACTTTTTCACAACTTTTGGAAACCCTAGCATCGTTTCTCTCCAAGGGCGATAACGAAGGCGATTTATATCTCGGATCAGATTTCTTTCGCCGTTCCCGTATTCTGTCGTTCTCACCACTGGTAATCTATTCTCTTACGCCGAATCATGTGTCTCTTTCATTCCGTAAAGTATTGTAGTAGCTTAAACTGACCAACCGCTTTGCTTTTTTCAGATCTGAAACCGCGTGTTGAATTCCGCCGCTGGTAAGTTATTTCTCCTGTCGTAAGGCGTTTAGCCGCTGTAAAACCCTAAAAATTGTTTTCTTGATTATTCTTTTCCCGTTGTTGATTTTTGCAGATCTGTAACCGCTGGTGTCGTTGGTGACCATATCTTCTCCGACTGTAAGTCATCCGTTTTATCTTTAGATGGTTTTTCTATTTAGTCTGATCTGGTAAGTTGTCTGGTAAGTCGTCTGACAAGTCTTCTGTTAGAAGACCTAGCAGACGACTTACTAGTAATTCGTATGGTAAGTCTTCTGCTAGAATACCTAGCATACGATTTTGAGATATGTCTGTAAGTGGTCGTCTGAGTACTGTCCTCGCCGAAATTTACATGCTTGTTTGATTGTTTTCCAGACCGAAAAATGGATTTGTCAGAACTCCTGAAGAGAATGTTTACTTTAGGGAAGGAGCCACATCCAACAAAAAACATTTCGTATCATACTGGTGACTCGAAGTTGATTGCTGCTTTAAAAGATGCTCTTCATGATGATGAATGGAAGGAGTTCAAGGATTCAAGGTTGGGAGTGTTCATTAAGTTCAAGGAGCTTGTGATTGAATGGGCATCAAGGCTGGTTCATTTCATGCTCTGTTTCCAGCTTGACATTAAGAAGAAGTTGGGCTTTGGTGTCTTGGCGATCCACAACCAGTGAAGTTTTCACTGATAGAATTTGAACACCTCACTGGTCTGAACTGCGTTTACATTCAGGACTTGGAAAATCCAAGGTGCGAGGTTATGAAGGAAATGACTGTTTTCTAGGAGCTGATGGCTTTTGATCTCGATGTTGGGCCAAATATTGAACATATAATATGTTGTAAAAGTTATATGTTATATTATATGTTATATTTATGAAATCTATAAAGTTTAAAATATTATGGGAGTTGATGGGTGTTGTTTTAGGAATTATATGTAATATTTTATGAAATCTTTAAAGTTTAAAATATTTTATAAAACGTTTTTGGTGTTTTAAAAATGTTTAACAAATTTTTATATATTTAAAACGTTAAAAAAATATTTTTATATATAAAAACATCTAACCAATTTTCTATATATGTTTAACAAATATTTATATATTTAAAAACGTTTTACAAATAATTATATATTTAAAAACGTTTAACAAATAATTATATATTTAAAAACGTTTTACAAATTTTTTTCTATATTTAAAAAAGTTAAAAAAGTATTTATATGTTTAAAAAGGTTAAAAATATTTTTATATATACAAAAACATTTTATTAGATTATTTACTATACAAAAACGCTTTTATTATATATAACTGTTTTAATTGTTTTAATATAAAACCGTTATATATATATGATCATTAAAAACTAATAATTTTACAGATAAATATTTTATTTTTTAACATATGATCATATTTTTGTTTTCGATTATTTTATTTGTATCTTTTTATATATAAACAATTTCAAGATAATTTGTTTAACATTTGTTATTTTCTTTGTAGGTCAGAAGATTCTGCTAGGCTACGACATTCTGCACCAAGGGGCCGAATTGGTTCAGCAAGCAGTTCACGTGCAGCAGGATCTTTGCATGAACAAAATTAATTTTCAGTTTTTCTTACTCCAGCTCCAGCTGCTCAACATGAATTGGGTAGCATGAAGATTGAACAACTGGTTTAACCATCCGGTCGGGAGCATCTATGGATGCTCCATCCCCAACCGTGGGGACACATTACATGCTTAGTTTTTCATTTTATTTTTTAACATGATCTTTGTTTATTTTTTTTTATTTTTTTTAACATAATATTTTTTGTGAAGGTTCAACATGTCGAGCAATATCATTGACATGAGCATTAACCAGATGATGTATTCCATGTTCCGCAACGAATATCCGACCTGGTCCCATCCGACGAACGTGAGTTGTTGTTCCGTCAGTTTGCAGTAATTCTCCAAATTTTTCTTAAAGTTTTTTGTTTTGGTTTTTATACTATATATCTACTAATTACAGTAGAAGATTCATAAATTAATATTCCATAACTTAATAATATTTTTATATTAATAAATCTCACCAGTTCCAACTTGGGCCGTTTCAAAATTTGACACAAATTGATAAAATAATAAGATAATATATTTTAGAAAATTTTATGTAAATATATTGTCCCATTAAATTTATAAATTAATAATTTATATATATACATATTTTTATAAATAAGAGCATATCATTATATTATTTTTTGTATTCATAATGAAATTATCTTTATATTTTCTTAATATTTAATACATTTTTGATGAGATTTACTAATATTATATCTAAAGCCACATTTAAGTTCTACGCAATATATATTATATACACCAAATAATATAATAAAATATATATAAATGTCAAATTTCAAAAAAACAATAATTGATATCTATACACTAAAATCAAATATTTGTCCTGTCTTAGAATAAATATCTTAAAATAAAAAACTTAAATAAGATTTTTTTTTAAATATCTCTATAAATTAATAAAATTTTAGTTTCAATATTATTAATTTATAGAGGTTCTATTGTATGTGTTTTTTAGCAACAATTCAATTGGGACTCTGGGCACACGAAAACTGTCCTTCGGGCATTCCACGAAAACACCATGGACTCTTATACGAAACATATCTATAAGTGGAAGCAGTAATTCGACGGTTTGGAAAGAGTTGCATGTGCATTAGGTGCCACATGAGACTATAGATAAATCACTCAAAACCTCAGCCAACCTTAAGAACAAACATGGCGGGAAATGTGTTTTTGTCCACAACCTCAGTGCTTGCAGTATATCCTCTAAGGAGGATCAACTTGTAAGTTCAATATACTTTTAAAAAATATTTTTTTATCTATTTATTGATTAAATTTGTTCTTAGGTTGAAACAAATTACAGTAATCCTTTTGAATATCTCAAAGTCATGATGGTGGTACACTAACAAGAATGGGAAAAATTAAGGATCCCATTATGAGAGAGGTCATAGAGTTGGTGGGAATCAAAAAGAAGCATTTCTATTTTATTAGCCTATTTCTGATGGTGATTCCTCGACTGCTTCTACCAGTTTGTTCTAAGTTCGAATAAACCAAATGGTGGAAGAAGTATTTTTTTAGTTTTTTCTTTTCATAAGTAATTTAATTTTATTAATATTTAATTTAAATTATTTTTTATAGGAGGTTCCAAAGGAAAAAAAATGTCGGATTGGTACGTTGTGCCTCTTCTTGTTTGCAATCCCCATATGTTGATCCCATAATTATAAAGTAACTGTAGAACAAGAACAACTGAATTTTAGCGTTGGAGACGCAGAACGGTACAATTCTTATTCAAATACAGAAACAAAACGCTGAAATGACGGAACAAGAAAACAGAAGTGGCTGAGACTAGGATGATTAACCAGAAGACAATGGACAAGACAAAACGTTTGTTTTCTTCAGAATTTTAGAATTTTTTTAAAAGATAAAAAAATTTAAATGCTATTTTAATAATGTAAAACTTATTTTCTATTATATTTGTTATCAATTTCAGTTTTAATCTATTTATTTAATTAATATATAAAATATACAACAAATTAATTTATAAATATATTAAAATTGATAAGTATAAATATAGATTCCGAAGATCAGGAATCGGTACTAAATTTTGGACAAATCTTTTCGTCTAAATTTTTTGAAACAAAAATTGTTTGGTCAGAATTTTTTACGGCAAGGTGTCCTTGGAATTCACCTGTTTTTTTGTAGTGTTTTAGAGAACATGAATATGTTTTAACTGATGGGCTAAACATAGTTAACGCCACTGTCACTGATATACTCCCTTTTCCCATCGCCCTTAGCTTATCACCTAAAAGATCCTCCTCTTGCTCATCTTACTCCATCATTGCTCCATCATTTTGCTTTTCTTTGTTCCCTTCCTCAGAAATTTCTATATCATTTAATGCTCTAATAATCAAGGCATCACTGGGAGGGTTATATGACGAGATTTTTTTTTTTTTTTCTCTAATGAATTTCTTCACTTCATTGCGTGATGTTGTTGAAATAGACTAACATGTGGTATCAGAGCCATCATAGATTTGATTAATTCATCCTTAAAGGAATCTGTTTTACGTGATGCTTGTTGTGAAACGTTCGCATTGAATTTTGAACTTCATTATTAAAGTTATGACAATGAAAATGTGTAGTGTCTAATGATGCGATACAGCTAACTCTAATTGTTGTAAAAGATGTTTTGCATGAATAAAGTTCATAGATTCTTTGAAAAGTCACAAATGGTTCTGTATCGGTTAACTTGTTTGTTAGATTAAAAAAAAACTGTAGAATTGAAATCTGGGTTTACGTTTCTGGTAACAACCATTCTAAAAAAAAAAAAAAAATTCTCACTTGTTCATGAACATATACGGATGAATCCGTTTTAAAGAGTGTTTGTGATTTAATCATTGAGAAGTTTAGGATCGAGACTGTATGTAGTCGCGCTTTGCCGACGGGTCTCGTAATCTCGATACAGTAATGCACGATTGCGTAATCTATCTAAATAATATATATATATATATATATGGCATCGTAATGAAACGAATACACTTGATCGAACAAGTGTTTGGTAATCGTATGAAACATTAGAATCATACGATGCCGTAAAGGGTTTAGATGCCGATCATTGCATTAATGATTGTTGATATGTAAATTGAATAATCAGTCAACAATCTCGACAAGCATAACCGTTTCGTTGTCGAAAAGAGTCGGTGTAATCAAAGAGCATAAAGACCAAAATGGTTAAGTATTTTATGTTACTGAAAAGAATAATCGTGTTGGTCTTTAATCTAAAAAAAAAATATATATATATAGAATTGATTGCACACGCGACATTCTGAAATTTACATAAACGGTTATACTTGTTTTAAAAAGGTGTCAACGTGAAATATGGGTTTCACGATAACAAACCTAAGACACATGCATGATTAGGGATTTTGTGTAGTGCCATTACAAAATTGATTTATTAGAATTAATTATTTTACTTAATTAGTTACGACTAGGCCTGGGCAATCGGGGGACCAATCGGATTTCGGTTCGGGTTGATTCGGGTTTCGGATTTTCGGGTTTATGAAAATCAGCCCTATTCGGATATTATAAAAGTTTGGTTCGGTTTCGGTTCGGATTTAGTTGGGTTCGGTTCGGATTTTGTAACTTTGGCTAAAACCAATTGAACCCGAAATACTTTCGGGTTTCGATTCTTAACCGGGTATTTGGTTCTTTAACACTAAGTTGTACTCAGTTTGACTAAAAAATACTTAATAAAGACTTCTGTTTACAATTGCAGATCATGCTAAAAAGCTAGATTCTATAAACAAAATTGATACATAAAAAGCAGCCATAAAGAAACTCGTAAATGATAAACGATAAGCTGAGTAGAACAAATGTTATACTTTATCAAAAAGAAAACCAAACGAAGACAACCATTACTGAAATAAAAATCAAGCAACCGTAAATGATAGTGGAGTAAAAGACAATGAGCTGAGTAGAACAAATGTAATACTTTATTAAAAAAAAAAGCCAAACGAAGAACACCATTATTGAAATAAAACTCAAGCAAGGTTCATGATTCAAATGAAAACCAAATAAAAAGCAACATTATTAAGTAAAATGAAAACCAACTCTTCAAACTTCAACCTTCTAACTTCAAACTTCAACCTTCATAGTCCAAACCTCACTCTTCAAGGCCATGAGCCTCAAACTCTGACAAAAGAAAATGTAACAAGTCAAAATAAAATACAGAAAACGTTATCTACGAGAGTATAAGCTCAAGAAACATGTAAATGATAAAGAAGTAAAAGAAAACATACCTTTCTCTAGCTTATCAAGCAGTTCAACATCAACAAGGATTTGTTCATATGTGATGACATTTTCACCAAGCTTGATGTCAGCATGCATCCATTGCTCACTACACATAAGAACTTCAATCATGTAGTGAGTTAAACAGCTTCTGTGTGGTTCTAATATCCTGCCATTTGTGCTAAAGGCACTTTCTGATGCCACTGATGAAACTTGCAGAGCAAGAAGATCTCTGGCCATTTCTGCAAGAACTGGATACTTAATTTTGTGCACATTCCACCATGAAAGAATGTCAAACTCAAGTCCCATTATGAGCTTAGGAGTCTCAACAGATTCCTTTAAGTAAACTTCAAGCTCATCTCTTGTGTCTTCACCTTTCTCAGCAACAAGTTCCTTGTACAGAACATCCATCCTTTCATAACCAAAATCCTCAACTACCAGTTCCATTCTATCCCCTGTTGCTCCTGAGACTCTGGACCAGGAACATTAGACGGTTGAGGTGACTGAGATGCTTGTCCAAAAGACCCTCTGAAGCGGACGCTGTATTCTTTGAACATGCATGTGAGAAGATCACCCACTGATTTTACTATTTCATTAGTCTCAAAGCTCTCTTTCCCGTACAGTTTCTTAAAACATAGCTTGGCGAAATGCATCTTCTTCCTTGGATCAAAGATTGTCGCAAGGATCAACATCTTTTTTACACCCTTCATACCATCCCAATACTTCATAAACTTCTTCAACATCTCTGATGCTTTCAACTTCAAGGTAGAGTATAAGCTACTAGCTAAACCAGTGAGATTCCTCTCAGTTGTCACTATCTCACCATAGCATTGGTATGCGTTGACCTTAGATGAGGCAGAGACACCCAAAGTGCTATTGTAAAATATGACTAAAAATCTGATCAGCTTCTCAACAGCATTCCAATCCCTAGCAGCAGGTGGTCCACACCTCTTAACTCCATTATCTACTTCTAAAAAGTAGTCATTGTACAATCTATCTTCTGCTTCCATCCTATCAAAGGCTACCTTAAACTGTAGTGCTCTAGATAGCATGAGAAAAGTTGAATTCCACCTAGTCTTTATATCTAAAGGTAAGCTACCACGAGTCATCTTCCCAGTTGTGACTCTCTGATCAAACGCATTTAACCTACTGGTAGAAGACCGTACATACTGAACATCATTCCTGATAGCTAAGACATTCTCGCCTAAATCACTCAACCCCTCCTTAGCAATCAAATTTATAATATGAGCAGAACACCTCATGTGTAAAAAATTTCCATCTAGGACCAAAGCATCAGGAGAAACTAAGCTAAATGCAGAATGAAACCTCATCAGAGCAGAAGTATTAGCAGTTGCATTATCTACTGTGATGCAGAACACTTTCTCAATTCCCCAGTCCGCTAAACATTCTAAAAGAGCATTAGCAATGGTCTGACCTTTGTGATCTGCAACATATTTGAAGCCAATGATCAGCTTCTTCAACTGCCACAATGCGTCAATGAAATGTGCAGTGATCACCATATAACTTGCACCTGGTAGACAAGAAAACCATGAACTAGTGAGTATAAGTGTTTAATATTTTTATACGATCAAGAACATAATAAATATAACACATTACCTGTCACGTGAGAGACCCAAATATCCGTGGTAAGTGAGACTCTTTGTTTTCTTGTGCAGAGAAAATTCTTCAATGATGCTTTTTTCATCACAAACATCTCCACAATGTCCCTGGTTGCAGTACTTCTTGAGTGAGGCTTGTACATGTTAACCTTGCAAGTAAAGAGATTATAAAAGTAAGTAAAATTATATGACTGTAAAACGTAAATTAAAAATGTAGAGTTATACAAGTTCTTACCTTTCTGCAGAAGTGTTTCCAACCACTACTTTCAATGAATGAAAGTGGCAACTCAGCTAAAACCACCAACTCGTTAGAGGCTTCTCTGAAAACAAGCTCAGAAACTTTAGATGGCTTCAGATTAAGTCCATTGTTGATTTGTTGTTGACTCTTCTTCTGACTAGTTAACCATGACTGGTGATCTTTGCAGATTTCGAGATGCTTCTTCAGGTTTGAAGTTCCTGACTTGGACGCACAAGAGAAAATCTTCTGGCAATGGTGACAGATGCACTTGTTACGGCTCTCTTTGGTTCTGGTGTAGTTCTTCCATACATCAGATCTTGGCACCACATTCTTCTTCATCTTATTTGCCTGAGATGATGCTCCAGGTGTTGCACTTGCATCAGTACTCTTCCCATGATTCTCAGTACTGTGGAACTCTTGCTCTTCGTATT
Organism: Eruca vesicaria subsp. sativa; assembly: GCA_932364175.1. NCBI lineage: Eukaryota > Viridiplantae > Streptophyta > Magnoliopsida > Brassicales > Brassicaceae > Eruca > Eruca vesicaria. Next base: position 61,557 of record CAKOAT010189044.1, on the reverse strand, counting down.
GCATTTCCACATCCATTGGCTGTTCACCACTCTGTTGGTTTTTGGAAGATGAAGATGCCATCTGCAAGAGAAAAAAATAAACGTCAGAAGCATTTTATAGAACAACAGCATCATAATCACTAACTTAAATCACACGCTTCATGTCAAGTTGATAAAAAAAAACAAGAAGTACAACTTGATTTTAAACTCAACTAATATCACATGCTTCATGTCAATTTGATAAAAAAAAAAAAAACAGGAAGTACAACTTGATTTTAAACTCAATTAATATCACACGTTTGTTCATGTCAATTTGATTAAAAAAAACAGGAAGTACAACTTGATAAACTCTAATACCACACGCTTCATGTCCTAACAATCAACATACGTTTTAAGTTCAAGAATCATATCAGTTCGAAAAATTAATAAAACTTTTTAAAATGTTTTTACAAGAAGGTTCATGATATTATATACTATCAGGTAAGATGCTCTATTGAACTCCACAATAATCATCAAAACATATAAAATATATATATCATTGTTGCCAATATTATTTAAAAATTACAGTGACCAAGTAGACATATAACGATGGAAGTAGCAAAATATGTTTTGTCTCTGGCCTTGATTACAGAAGAATTATGAAACAGCCGACGAAAACACTAGATATGAACATTAACTTTCATCACTCTTCAAACACAAAACTGATAATAATAAAAAAAATAGAAGAAGATTCGTAACATCCAAAAAACATCAGATAATCCAAAAACAACAGAAGATTGGCCGTTATAACAGAGTATAAGACTAATAAAATCACAAGATTTAACCAAAAAATCCCAACATCTTACTCCAAAAAAAAATCCGAAACTAAAAAAAAATTCATGATCGAGTACTCAGAAGAAAAATTGAGTACCTCAGATTGATTACTTTTGGACTGAGGAGGCAGTTTGGTTTGTCAGTTTTGAGAAATCGTAGAGACATTTATAGGAACTACAGATTAGGGTTTGAATCGAAGATGAGAATCAATGAGAATATTTGAGAATCGGGGTAAGGAAGGGATTTCAAAAAGAATATTACGGGAGTAGAGATTTTGGAAATCTTTGATTGAAATTTTCGTAGAGAATCTCGGCGTCGCTTGTGTAATCGGGAATGAAGAGGAAAGGGGATTAGGGTTGGGAATAAAAGCGGTTTCGGGTGTAACCAATTGGATATCGGGTTTTCACCCGAACCGAACCGACAATCCGAAGCCCTGAGATAAAGTTCCGCAGCCATAATGCATGAATTGTGGCCTCAAAGCATGCCACAAATTCAGACTCCATAGTGGAAGTAGCAATGACAGATTGCTTTCCACTCTTCCATGATATTGCTCCATTCTGCTGAGGAGTACCAGGCATAGTATACTGTGCACAAATGCCCCTACTTTCAAGTAGCTTTGCAAATGGACCAGGACATTGTCCACTTTCATCGAATTTTCCCTAAAATTCACCACCTCTATCAGATCTCACTACTTTAACTTTTCTATCTAACTGCCTTTCGACCTCATCAATGAATACCTCTAGGACATTCACAGATTTAGACTTTTCATGCAGTAGATATGTATATCCATACCGTGAGTAATCATCAATAAATGTGATGAAATATTTTTCGCCACTCCATGAAGGAGCATCGAAAGGGCNCTCATCAATGAATACCTCTAGGACATTCACAGATTTAGACTTTTCATGCAGTAGATATGTATATCCATACCGTGAGTAATCATCAATAAATGTGATGAAATATTTTTCGCCACTCCATGAAGGAGCATCGAAAGGGCCACAAATGTCGGTGTGTATTAACTCAAGAAGCTGAGTGCTTCTTGTGGCTGGTTTCTTTAATATATGTTTAGTCTGCTTTCCCTTAATGCAATCTATGCATACATTTAGGTCACTGAAATCTAACTGAGGAAGAATTTCATTCTTTAACAACCTCATAATTCTTTCTTTAGAAATATGACCTAGTCGTTGATGCCACTAGAAAGCATAATTTTCATTAGTTGCACTACGCTTAATACCTCTAGTTTCAACATTAAATAGGGATTCAGAAAACATTGCATCAAGGTTAAACTTATAAAGTGAATCATATAAAATACCACTACCATAAAAGTAATCATTTCGGTACAATGTGAGAACACCATGTGCAACCTTAATACTAAAACCTAAATTATCCAACCTACTAACCAAAACAAGATTTCTAGCACACTCAGGTACATAGAGACATCCTTCAAGATCCACATGACTTCCAGTGTCCAAGATCAATCTATACGTCCCAATGCCTTCTATTTGCGCCTTCATCCTGTTTCCCATGAACAAGTACTGTTCAGGTTCTCTTATGGGTTGGATCGAACTGAATCCCTGTTTAATATGAGACACATGAGTAGTAGCACCAGAATCTAACCACCAAGTATTATTAGGAACTTCAACAAGATTCATTTCATAGCAAACAAAGTTGTGATGTTTACCTTTCTTGTCGAACCAACCCTTCCTTTTAGGACAATCCTTTTTGAAGTGTCCTACTTTCTTACAAAAGAAACACTTCTTTTCCTTCTGGATTTGACTTTCAGGTCCTTTCACGAAGTTCTTAACATTCCTTTTGTTCTTCCTACTTGATGTTCTTTTGCTGCTACTGGCACTTCCAAGACCTACGAGGTTAGCAACTTGATCTTTCATCTTCCTTAATCTCCCCTCCTCTTGAATCAGCATAGCCTTTAATTCCTTAAGGTTCCATTTTTCCTTAATGGTGTTGTAATTCACCTGGAATTGGCTAAATTCAAGAGGTAGAGAGTTCATGATGAATTGGACCAAAAACTGCTCATGAACTTCCATTCCCAAGTCGTTAACTTTGCTGCCAGAATAGACATGTGTGTCACATGATCATGGATTGGCTGAGACCAGTCAAACTTCTTTGTAGTTAGCTCATTCATGAGACTTCCTACAATCGACTTGTCAGCCAATTCCGATTGTGAACACTCCTTAATTTTCTCTATGAATTCCCTTGCTTTCTCTGTCTTTGGCATTGATGGCTTAATACTTTCCACCATCGTCAACCTCATAAGGTTCAAACTCAGCCTGTTAGATCGCTCCCATCTCTCATAACGAGACTTTTCAGATTCAAAGCTATCTACTGTAATAGCCGAGGTTTCCTCATCAGTTAGTATGGCGGAGTCCAAAGCCATTACACCCAGTGTAAACCGGATTTGCTCGAACTACTCACCATAGTTAAGGCCATTAAACTTTACCACAGAGTTAGCATATGCAAACACATTTGATGAAGCTGCAAGCATTCATACATTTTTACCCGTTAGTGTTTTGAAACTTTAATATATTCAGACTAATAGAAACTTTAACACTTGTGTTTTAAATAACCTTTGGGAAATATTTAAATACAAGTACTTTCATTGATGCTAATTATATGTTTTCTTTAATATTAATCAAATCAAACACTAGTCAAATAAAAATGTTACCTTTGGATATACATATTACTAACCAGAATAAAAAATGACTAATTCTTTTCTTATTATTAACTTTATTCAGTGATCCACCTTTGGGTGATCTCCTAGAATATAGAAAATAAAAACAATTGATCATTAAAATTTATTGTCATTTTTAGCATTTTTTTAATCATGATCAATTCTACTATATTAATTTTATTATTTACAAGTAAATAACAAGATCACTTTGGTGACTAACATGCAATTAACTATACAGAACCATTTGTGACTTTTCAAAGAATCTATGAACTTTATTCATGCAAAACATCTTTTACGACAATTAGAGTTAGCCGTATCGCATCATTAGACACTACCCATTTTCATTGTCATAACTTTAATAATTAAGTTCAAAATTCAATGCGAACGTTTCACAATAAGCATCACGTAAAACAGATTCCTTTAAGGATGAATTAATCAAATCTAAAATAGCTCTGATACCACATGTTAGTCTATTTCAACACCAAGATCTAATTTAGATTTGTCTTAATTCAATCCTAACACATTTTTAAAGATGGTAGAAGACACTAACCTTGATCCATGCTTGGATACAATTCCACCAAATTGATTTTCTCCTCTTTAACCTCCTCTTTGGTGATTTCCTTGATGGACAAGAAATCCCAAAACTTCCTTAATCTCTCCTTTTTGATATGATCAGTATTATGTTGTGTGTACTTTAAAAAAGACTCTCGTCATTTTTTCTACGTATCGTAGAATCACGTACAAGTACCATTTTATATTAATCAAAGAGATATGTGTTTAACCAACACAATTCTCCAAGACTTCACCACAACCCTTTGTTATATTAACCGTAGTATAACGTATAGTCATATATATATTTATATATTAATAATGGTACTTTAATCCATTATCATTACTTTCAATATAAATATATAATTACGAGATTAAAGACATTTATAATAATAAGGTAAAGTAGGAGGGTTATTAATACACCCGAATTCTAAGTCGTTAATCAAAATCGATCCATCATGGTATTGTCTTTTATATTAGAATTTATAAACATTAATATGAACTTGAACTTTATATTAAACCAATAGACATATAGGTCATACATAATATAAAACATTCTTACAGATGTGATTTGAGATCAGGAAAGGAAAAATAATATGGAAGATTTACGAAAAGGTCTAGAAAATGGAGAGGAGAATCGATAACGCGCGGCGTAGATAGTTAGATGAAGAATGATTGTTGGGTCTCGTAACCCTCTTTTCCTAAAATTATTGTTTTAATTTAATCCCCGTGAAATATATGAATATATATGAAGCGAAGTCTTCTAGATAATTTTTTTTTTTTTTTTAACAACGAACAGCTGATTTATTACTCAAGTTTGAGGTGGTCTAGAAAGCTAAACCGGTATAAATCAACCAACATACAAAAGTTCTCGATAAAATGATCGAGCAGATTTAGCTAAAGAGTCAGCAACACCATTCTGCATTCTAGGAACATAGTAGATCTTGAAATCTGGAAATGAAATCCGCAGCGTCATGATCCTTACTAATTTCGTTGAGAAACTTGGCCAGCCGTGAGGATCTCTAAGCATCACTATTAACTCCTTGCAATCCCTCCCAAAGCTATGACATGGCGAATGTTGAAGCATATTCTTCATTGTCCACCGCAGTGCTTCCAGCTTAGAGTGCAAAGCAGACTCCACTCTAGTAAAATTACGCATACCCATTAGCTGGCTATTTCCCATACTGTCATTCCAAACCCATCCGCATCCACTGAATTGAGCTGTATGTGTCCAAGAACCATCAACCATGCAGATATCTCCTAGACTTATGGTCTAGTTGTCGATATTTATGTTCCCTTGATCTGACAATACAATCTGCTCATTTGCTTGGAACCAGACTTGGCACTCACTCATAGCATACCGGGCTAACTCCGAACAGCTTATTGTTTCAAGCCTTCCAAATATACCAAATTAGCCAGGGATAAGAGTCCATGTCCATTTCCGGCTACATTATGGAATTTTTCTTCCAGAAAAATAATCCATATTTGCATATGTGCTTTGTACTAGAAACAGGGTAGGACTAAAAGGCGTTGAAGATAAGGCCCAAACTTGCATTGCGGGCGGGCACTCAAAGATTGCATGTGCAACCGTTTCTTCTGGCTCACCACATCGTGGATAGTGGTTATCACATCTCATATGGCAATAGTTCAAAGTACTTGTAACAGAGACATGACCTTTTATTAATTACCAAATAAGATGACATATCTTTTGGGGTGCCTTAACCTTCAAGGCATGTGCTTGGAGTTTTGTGATGCTAGGTTCACAAACTACAGCTTCCTCAGAAATATGTGTCCCTACGATGTGTTGCACTAATCACCATACTCCTAATAAGTGGTATGTCAGCCGCATCTATGTAGTTCTCCAGCCGGTTCAGATCCCAAGCCTTCGTTTCTTGGTTAATGAGGTCGCACACTCGCATATTCGGGTATAATACTGGTCCAGATGGAACCGCTGATCGCGTTGGAAAGGTAGGGATCCATGGATCCTCCTATACTCTTACCTCATATCCCGAATGCATTTTCTGTCTAATCCCCAACATTAATAATTCTCATGCCGCTGATATACTTGTCCACACATACGATGGGCTACTGACAGTGAGCTGTCGCAATGGCGAGCTTGATCGATAATACCGGCCTCTCAAAACTCGAGCTACCAGTGAATCTGGGAATTGAACCAATCTCCATAACTGCTTTGCTAACAGCGCCAGGTTAAACTCATGGATCATTCTGAACCCAATCCCTCCTTCCTCTTTAGATAAGCATAACTTATCCCATGTTGACCAGTGAATACCTCTCTTTGGTGAATTCGAACTCCACCAGAACTGTGCAATGGCACTAGCTAAAGCATCACAAATCTCCAATAGAAAAAGGAAACATGACATCACATAAGTCGGGAGCGCTAACAGGATCGACTTAATCATAACTTCCTTGCCACCTTTTGATAACCAGCGACCCATCCATCCATTCACTTTATTCTGTAGCTTATTCTTTAAGAATGCAAAAGGTTTTCATTTAGATCCACTGACACCCTCTGGGATTCCTAAGTATGTCCCCATCCCTCCTTCATTCTGAATCCCAAGTGTGTCCTTAATCTCTTGCCTAGCATCCTGTTCAATTCTCTTACCAAAGAGTAGATATGATTTATCAAAATTAATGCATTGTCCTGAGGCTTGTCCATATTTTCTGACCACTCTCATTATTTCTTTACATTCACGGGGATCCGCCTTACTAAAGAACAAAATATCATCAGCAAAGATAAGGTGGGATACCGAAGGACACGCACGCGTGATGCGCATCCCCATTATCTTTCCTTGATTCTCTGCGTAATTTAGATGGCTAACGTGCGCTTCCGTGCATAGAATAAAAATGAAAGGGAACAGAGGATCCCCCTGTCTTAGACCTCTCTTCGCGACGATATTCCCTCTTGGCTGGCCATTCATAATGACCTTGTACTTAACTTATGTTACACATTGCATTGTCTAGGATATCCAGACTTCTGAAAATCCCATCTTTCGCATGGTGGCCTCGATGAAGGACCATTCCATTCTATCATATGCCTTGCTCATATCTGTTTAATAGCCATTCTCTTATTGCGTCCACTCGGTTTTGTTCTTAAGGCATGGAACATCTCCTGAGCAATCATAATGTTGTCAGATATCTGTCTCCCAGCAACAAAGACTAACTGGGTTTCAGAAATCCTATCTGGCAGAACCTTTTTTAACCTCTAGCATAAGACCTTAGAGATTATCTTGTAACTGACATTACATAGACTGATAGGGCGTAGCTGGCTTATCTGGTTCGGCTTGTCTACTTTTGGAATAATGCATATGTTGGTATCATTTAAACCAGAAGGCAGCGTTCGTTCAAATAAGAATAGATTTACCATACGAGTTAGATATCCCAAAATTTCTGGTGGAAGAACACAGTCATTCCATCTGGTCCAGGGGCTTTCTCTGGGTGCATTGCGAAAAGAGGCAATTTAACTTCCCACTCGGTGACCGGAGATGTTAGATTCTCATTATCTGCTGGCGTAATTGTAGTGGTAACTTCAAATAGTGCGTCTGCTATCTCCTCAGGATTTGATGATTGGAAAATGTGTCTAAAGTATCTTGTAGAAATGGCTACTAATCCTTCCTCATCCTCTACAACATTCCCATCTTCATCCAGCATTTGAGTAATCTTGTTCCTCGCTCTCCTCTGCTTCGTGAGGACATGAATTTTTTTTGTATTTCTATCTCCTTCCCTTAACCAGAATACCCTATATTTCTGCTTCCAGAACATCTCCTCAGCCTTAAGAGCGTCACACTGTTTCTTTTAAGCTGCCGCAATCTTCTCTGTAGTGTCATCATTATTTGAAGATAATCGATCCACCTTCTCCTTTAGATTCTCCACACTTTTCTCTTAATTCAGATTGTGTTGCTTTTTCAAATCTCATAAGGCTCGCCGGTAACTTGCAATGTGTTCCATAATGCTTGCTTCTGGTAGGAGATCCGGTGATTTCCATCCCTCAAGTATCACTTGCTTGAGCTCCTCATTACCCATCCATCTCTTATCAAATTTGAAGTTTTTTGATCTTCTCGTCTTCTTTTTAAGAATGTCAGCTAGGATCGGACGATGATCCGATCCCCAAAGTCTCATATATTGCACTTTGGAATGAGGAAACTTCTCATGCCAATCTTCATTCCCAACAGCTCTGTCTAGGCAGCATCTAACCGTAGTCCACCCTGCTATGTTACCTACCCAGGATAACATGTTCCCTGTGAAAGGAAACTTCATCATACCACAATCACTCAGCATTTGTCTGAAGGGCAAAAAAGAGCTATCTAGGCGTTGTCTGCCGCCTTCCTTCTCTTCATGACAAATGATTTCATTAAAGTCTCCTATCATAAACCAGGGCCCATTCCTTGTTGTTGAGAAACGCGTAAGACGTTCCCAAACTAAATCTCTTCTTTCTATTACAGGATCCCCATAAACAAATGTCATGTAGACTTTTATTCCATCAATGACTGCCTCAATGTCAGTCATTCTGTTATTAGAAAATAAAAAGTTAACTTGAAATTCATCATTATGAAAAAGAGCTAAACCGCCGCTGAGAGCAAGTGGCTCAACGGTAAATAAACGATCAAATCCTAAATCGACATGTATGTCTTGCAACAACAGCCTTCTATTCTTCGTTTCAGAGAGAAACACAAGTCATGGGTGATGCTTCTGTCACATCTCCGTAAGGCGTCGAACTATGAGGTTGTTTCCTAGCCCTTGACAGTTCCAACTGATTGTCCTCATTGATGATGGGGGGGGGATGGGTTATTGGAACCCATAAACCATCATCCTTGTTTGCAGCCTCTCTTGTTTTCTTCGAGCTGTGATTGGAGCGCCTGGGTCTCTCACTCACACCCCGTCTAAGAGAAGAAGAAATAGTTGCTCTGGGTCGTGGTGAGCCTCGACAGAGGAACTCAGTTTTTTTTTGCTAGATCCCCCAATGGTTGGTTTCTCTTGCTACTGTTTCTATCCATCTTCTTGTCTTTTATCGACTGTCCCCTCGATGGAATCAAGGCCTTAGGAGATTGTGTCTTGTCCTCCAGATCCATAAGTTCCTCATCAAACAAATCATCACATGCCATCAAATGTTCACCTACTCCATCTTCTGCTTGTACCTCCATATCACTTAAACCGCCGATGACTTGAACATCTCCAACCTCAGATGGAGGACCGTGTGATGTAAATGTCAATGGACGCACCACACTCTTATTCCTAAGTGTGACATTGTCTTCCATACTTGTGCGCAGTGCAGGCGATACAATGGTACTGGCGAGACTCTTAGTCTAACCCAAACCACTAGCAGAAGTACCATCAGTACTATGTTGAGCATCCGCCTTATCATGCATCTACTGTTTCTCTAGTTGCACCTGTTCATATGTAACTACAACACTATCTTTTATCAAGCCAAAGGATTAAGAATCTTGTTTCCTTTCTTTTTGGCGCCAAGATAGTCTACCTTCGCAGTCATAAGCCAAAGGATTCAGAATCTTGGTTTGTAAACTTGGCATTGAAGTTAAGCGTGATCGGACAAGGGCTAAGTAGCTTTTGTCGAGCTTGATACGCCAAGTATGCGCGTGGTTGTAGAAAACTTTTTTCTGTTTTAGGTTTGATTTATACGATGAAAGTTTCGTATAATCTTTCCTTTGTTCGTATGGAAGTTGTTTCTTTTTTACCCGAGGGAGACATAGCCTAAGAAGCTCGATGCAGAGTCCGTGCGGAGTTGTTTACGGGGTAGTTTCTCAGATGTAATCGAGAGGAACGAGAGTGGATGCTCGTGGACCGCAGAATGAGATCTTTCAGATAGTGGTGCGAGGAAACAAAGTTTAGATTGGTCGTTCAGTGCCGGATCGTATAGCTTGGTTTTCGCTATAAGGAAAATACTTTTCGCAAAACATGTTACGTTTATTTTTGAAAGTTGCTTTGTTATGACATGATCCTGAATATAACAATGTTCTCACAGATTTCCGAGAAGAATTTTCCGCTTAATCGGTGATAGTTTCTTGGAATCATTCACGGAACGAATCACACGGAACGAATCACTCGAGATCCAGTCGTGAAATCTTCTAGCGGGTTTCTTGAGCGGAACGAATCACTCGACCAGCAATAGGATCAGTCGGTGAGCAGGGAGTACGTGTTTTCTATTGCTGCTTCGTGTTCTCGATTTTTCTTTGGCCGCAAATGTTCTTGACATTATTCCGTGACTCACTTGGTTCGACGGAAAAATGAGAGCAATGCTTTGATGCCCAGGGATTTCTCGTATAATTTTTCAATTTTTATACGAAACTCGTTTTCTCAAGTTGGAAAAGATCTTCAGCACTTCGGCAAATCATCGAGTTTCACTCTGAAGTTTGGCAGAGATTTTTTGAACGCATGATTGCGACGAGAGATGCTGTATAGTCCTCGAGTTTAGACGAATCTTAGATTGTCGTTTGCTTCTGGGATGATTTTGACGAGACGTCGCATTGTCCGAATATTTTTCTACTTATTATTCGAGAGTTTGCTTTATAAAAAGCGTTTTCTTGATGCGAGGAAAAATGTTCAACGAAAGAAAAGGATGAGTTCCCTTTGAAGGATTGGGATGATCTATGATATATCATGGATTTTACATGTTTTCAGCCATGATTTATATATGTTTTTGGAAACAAAAGGATACTTTTAGTATCTTTTTAGAGCTTTTACAGGTTCAGGTACTCACTGGTGTAAAACATGTATTTTGGAGCTAAAATGGAGACTTTATGAAGATATGAGCACAACGATGTTTAAGCTATCGACCGATGCAAATTGAGAGCAATTGACCGATAGATGATTACTCGTATCGATCGATAGATGACATTTTACATCGATCGATACATAAGTTATCCAAGCGATTAAATGAAGATTAGAAGCCCTAATTGCTTCACAAGAGTTTTAATAATTTACACACTAAGTCCCTGGCCGCCTGTTAGGCTATATTAAGAGGGTTTTGTACTAGTTTAGGTAGACAACTTTGGAGACCTTTTAGACCTAATTAGGAGAAGCATCTAGCTACACTTTGAGAAGAGTTTGATGGAGAGAGAGATCTGAACTACAATTCCAGAGAAGATCTTGAACTCCCTTTTTACTTATTGTTTCTTTTTATTATTATCTTAAAGTATTATTCAGACCATCATGACTTTGTCTCTCATGAATATGTTTGAGTAGTCTCTCTTGTTAGATTTAGGTTTCTCATTAAGGTTGACTCATGCATTGAATTTAACCATTATTAGGGTGTTTAAAATATAGTTCTCAATCTAGTTATCAATGAATGCTAAGGTCAAGGATTGATCACCCTTGCCTCTGATTTTAGGATCAATTTGGACAAGCGATAACTTGGCAAATACCTAAGTCTAAGTTAATTTAATGAAAACTAGATAATCCATTCAAATACACCTTTACCACCCGCTGGATGCGATATCGATCCACGAGACGATAGTCGTGTCGACCGATATAGCGGCATTAACATCGATCGATAGTTTCGACAGAAACATCGATCGATAATCCCTTCAGGTTATCGGACGATAGTCCTAACCCGAAATCCAGTAGAGTTAATCCTTAAATTCCTTAAGAGTTTGAATCAAGAACTATGAATAATAAAAACTCTTTACAATTTGCATGTATGTCATACCTGAGAAAATACCTAAGTTTAACTATCTTCTTTCTTCTTAACAAACCAATCAATCAATCAAGCATTTACTTGCTATCATTTAAGTTACTGTTAAAATCTTATTGTCTAGCTTTATCTCGAAGACTTAATAATCTGTTGTGTAATTCTAGAGTCCTCGTGGATTCGATCCCTAAGTACTACGATTGAACTTCTTATTTGAGAGAGTAATTCACTCCTTAGGGTTAAACATTTGAGTGATATCAAATTAGGGGCCATTGCTGGGGACTCTTTCTTATTACCACCAGATTTAGTTTAGAATACATTCTAGAATTTTTATTTATTGTTTACTTAATTCTTTTTCTTCTTTCTCTGATTAACAGGGAATCCAAGATGGAAAAGACAGATTTCGGCCAAGCATCGACCGATGACGTGACGCACACATCGAGCGATATGTTGACCGAGGAATCGATCGACATAGTCCAACCACATCGGTCGATATAACCGAGACGGAAGCAGGTAAGTCTTTACTTACCAATTTAATTAATGAGGAAGTAGTCCCAAACGAACCAGTAAGTCAGTTATGCAATGAAACCAATGAATTTACAGTTAAACAGGGGACTGAAATCCCTGTCAAAAACCATCCATCTTCAACTGAAGATGTAGAAATATTGCAACACTACTTAGATCCCATTAAGACCTATTCCAATAGGTCATCTATCAAGCTACCAGAGGATGAAGCAAATAAGTCTACGCTTCATTTTGACTACATCCATCTGGTACAAAAGAACCCCTTATGTGGTTCTGTCTCAGACCACCCCCATGAGCACATAGATTATCTAGAAGGATTCGCACTCAACGATAGTAATCGTTGTAAACTTTTTCATTTTTCCTTGGGGAGGGAAGCCAGAAATTGGTTAAAACAAATACCAGCAGGATCATTAACCTGCTGGAAGGATATTCGCACTGCATTCATTAACGGATTTTTCAATGAGACTCGATATTGGGACGTGAGACATAAACTCTCCACATTCCTTCAAGGCCCACGAGAATCTTTTAGAAACACTTGGACTAGGTTTAATGATCACCAGCGAGATTGTACCCACCATGGTTATTCTGAACCAGAGCTTCTTAAATTCTTTTACGGAGGTCTCGAGTTGGATTACCAGATCACGCTAGACAATGTGAGTAATGCAAATTTTAGCTCCAGGACCCCTTCAGAAGCAAATTTTCTGATTAAAAACATTGCTATGGGTAAGTATTATGAAATTGAAGATAGAGAACGAGAAGCTACATCCAAGAACGAATCTCAAATAAATGAAATTAAGCAATCACTAGATTCCCTTCATTCTCTCATTAGGACAAAGGATTCTGATGTGATCCACATCGATAAGGATATCCATTCCATTGAGAAAACCTTCTGTAGACAAGAAAGCCCTCAGGAGTATACATTTAACATAGATAGTTTTACCCAAGGCTACGACACTTCCATTGGATTAAACAAAGGAAAGGTCAAGGCCAGGATGAACCACATTCTCACAGAAAGTCAGAAATTGGAGTATACCCTAGATGTCAGGCTAGACAGCGCCTGCAGCAAAATGTCAGAAAAACTTGACGCTTTGCATGGGGAAATAAGAGACCTTGAAAGAGATATTGCCCATACCGCAGAAAGTATCAAGAGAGAAGCAGGATGTCTACCCAGGAAGACTGATACAAACCCGAGACGTCACGTGAGTGCTGTAGTCTTGAGAAGCAGAAAAGAACTAGCTCTAATTATTAGGGAAAACACTCCTTCGGGAGAAAACACTAGCCAAAGACGGAGAAACCCATTCCAAATCCCATTATACTCTGTGATTCGATGCCAAATGACCCTCAGAACAAGGAAAATAATAAGAACCCTAAGGAAACTGAGGAGCCAGTGATCATTCTCGATGAGGAGGAAATTGACGATGTCGATCGATACGATTATACCAATATCGATCGAGAAACATCCACAAACTCAAAAGAAAGTCCAATACCCACCAGACCGACTATAGAACGGGTGTATAACACTTTACCTCCTTATCCTCCCAAATCTAATTCCACGCGCAGCAGGGATAAAGAAATCTGTAGACGGACTTTCGAACGCATTAAGGTAGAAATGCCACTTATTGACGCTCTCCGAATTTCGCCAACCATAAGACAATATGTCAAGGAAATGACAACCAAGAGTTTTTCAACAGAAAAACGCAGTGTCATGATGGTGTCTGCAGAAGCTAGCGCTATAATCCAAACCCCTGAAAAGAGACCCGATCCTGGTAGTTTTGTTCTCAGATGTACAATCCGAGACAAGCTATTTCCAAGAGCACTCTGTGATCTGGGCTCTAGTGTAAATTTGATGCCGCATTCCGTTGCCACATTCCTTGGGTATTCCGAATTTACACCAGCTAACATCCAACTAGTTCTCGCAGATAGATCTGTTAGAATCCCGGAAGGTGTACTCGAGGATGTGCCAGTACAAATCGACGGATGCATTGTTACAACAGATTTTGTTGTGCTGCATTACAAGAACGAACCAAGAGATCCGATTCTATTAGGCAGACCTTTCCTTGCTACTGCAAACGCTATTATCGATGTCTAGGAAGGACGAATAAATCTTAACATAGGCAACATTCCTATGAGATTTGATATGGAAAAGGTCGTCACGTTGCCTTTAATAGATAAACAATCCTCTTACGTCTGAGATTGATGAACTGACCCAAGAATCTTTTGAGAAACGATACTCGGAAGATCATTTGGAAGATGTGTTTACATCCGCTCAGAACGAAGTTTTCAGCGTAGATAGCAGAGCAGCCGAGTGCGATCGTCTCATAGAAACAAGTCATTGATCCTCAGGTATCGAAACCAAAGGCGAAGATGAATCAGAGATCGATATCGATCGATATCTGAACAACGATATCGATCGACAACCGCCGCCTTTTGGAAATCTCACTAAGGACAAAGCACCAAAAGTGGAGCTTAAACCATTACCGCTGGGCTTAAGTACGCTTTCCTCAAGGACGATTCCTATCCAGTGATAGTTAACGCAAACCTCACTGACAAGGAGCTTGCTCTATTATTGGACAAACTGCGCAAGCATAGAAAAGCACTTGGATACTCTTCAGATGACATTCCATGCATATCTCCTGGCCTTTGTATGCACAGGATTCACCTAGAGGACCAATCCAAGTCATCGGTAGAACATCAGAGACGACTAAACCCAAATCTCCAGGAAGTCGTAAAGAAGGAGATCATTAAATTGCTGGATGCAGGGATAATATATCCGATTTCAGATAGCAATTGGGTAAGTCCAGTCCACACAGTACCAAAGAAGGGAGGTATTACAGTCGTCAAAAACAAAAAAGATGAACTAATCCCGACGAGGACTGTGACCGGACACCGGATGTGTATTGATTATAGGAAACTGAACTCCACAACGCGGAAGGATCATTTTCCTTTACCCTTGATCGACCAAATGTTGGAAAGATTAGCAAATCACCAATATTGTGATGTTTACCTTTCTTGTCGAACCAACCCTTCCTTTTAGGACAATCCTTTTTGAAGTGTTCTACTTTCTTACAAAAGAAACACTTCTTTTCCTTCTGGATTTGACTTTCAGGTCCTTTCACGAAGTTCTTAACATTCCTTTTGTTCTTCCTACTTGATGTTCTTTTGCTGCTACTGGCACTTCCAAGACCTACGAGGTTAGCAACTTGATCTTTCATCCTCCTTAATCTCCCCTCCTCTTGAATCAGCATAGCCTTTAATTCCTTAAGGTTCCATTTTTCCTTAATGGTGTTGTAATTCACCTGGAACTGGCTAAATTCAAGAGGTAGAGAGTTCATGATGAATTGGACCAAAACTGCTCATGAACATCCATTCCCAAGGTCGTTAACTTTGCTGCCAGAATAGACATGTGTGTCACATGATCATGGATTGTCTGAGACCAGTCAAACTTCTTTGTAGTTAGCTCATTCATGAGACTTCCTACAATCGACTTGTCAGCCAATTCCGATTGTGAACACTCCTTAATTTTCTCTATGAATTCCCTTGCTTTCTCTGTCTTTGGCATTGATGGCTTAATACTTTCCGCCATCGTCAACCTCATAAGGTTCAAACTCAGCCTGTTAGATCGCTCCCATCTCTCATAACGAGACTTTTCAGATTCAGAGCTATCTACTGTAATAGCCGAGGGTTCCTCATTAGTTAGTATGGCGGAGTCCAAAGCCATTACACCCAGTGTAAACCGGATTTGCTCGAACTACTCACAATAGTTAAGGCCATTAAACTTTACCACAAAGTTAGCATATGCAAACACATTTGATGAAGCTGCAGGCATTCATACATGTTTACCCGTTAGTGTTTTGAAACTTTAATATATTCAGACTAATAGAAACTTTAACACTTGTGTTTTAAATAACCTTTGGGAAATATTTAAATACAAGTACTTTCATTGATGCTAATTATATGTTTTCTTTAATATTAATCAAATCAAACACTAGTCAAATAAAAATGTTACCTTTGGATATAGATATTACTAACCAGAATAAAAAATGACTAATTCTTTTCTTATTATTAACTATATTCAGTGATCCACCTTTGGGTGATCTCCTAGAATATAGAAAATAAAAACAATTGATCATTAAAATTTAATGTCATTTTTATCATTTTTTTAATCATGATCAATTCTACTATATTAATTTTAATATTTACAAGTAAATAACAAAATCACTTTGGTGACTAACATGCTATTAACTATACAGAACCATTTGTGACTTTTCGAAGAATCTATGAACTTTATTCATGCAAAACATCTTTTACGACAATTAGAGTTAGCAGTATCGCATCATTAGACACTACCCATTTTCATTGTCATAACTTTAATAATTAAGTTCAAAATTCAATGCGAACGTTTCACAATAAGCATCACGTAAAACAGATTCTTTTAAGGATGAATTAATCAAATCTACGATAGCTCTGATACCACATGTTAGTCTATTTCAACACCAAGACCTAATTTAGATTTGTCTTAATTCAATCCCAACACATTTTTAAAGATGGTAAAAGACACTAACCTTGATCCATTGTGGGAACCGAAATTCACACTTGTCGATTTTTGTTAAATAAGGAAACTTAGGAAAACCCTAATTTTCTAGAGGAACCGGATCTCTGCGAAAGCCAACGACAAGTAACCAAATAAATACGGAAAATATGAAAAACATAATAAAACGAATTTATAAAGAAAGTTGATCTTATTTCCGATTCGCGTAAGAGCGTTGCGATCATTACAAGGAATTACAAAGGCTTTGGCCGCAGGGGCCATCAGCGAGTTACAAACATAAAACCCTAGATCTAGTTGAGTAGCAGCTCGATAACGAAAAAATGAAAAAGATAGGAAAAAAAGGTTTGAATGATTTCAGACTGAACCTTATGAAAGGCTGCCTACGTACCCCTTTCGGGGATCAAGTCGAACGTAGTTCAGTTGATAGAGCTGGACAAGAGATTGAACTGCATGGGCGAGTTCGTCTAGTAATTGAGCGCCAGTCATAGAAACTGAACTTGTCGAGAAAAAGCCTAAGTTTCTAAGTGCGGAAAATTCTAAATCTAGAAAAGTTGTGAAAGTCTCAGATAAGAGCTCTGGATCTCGTCCCTCAGCTTCTGCCCTATGCCTCCTCCTTATATACTCCTCCTTAGGCGGTTTTGGTCTTTCCATTTTGCTCGAAACCGAACATTTCGGGAACTTACCATATATGTCGATCCTTCCTTTTCTTCTGCGGAAATCTTCTATTTATCTTCAAACTTGCCTTTTATCTTCCGTCTGCGAGTAGACCGTCAAAGCGTTATCGTATCTTCAGGTTTGATTTCGTTAACGTCGCGATATGGGTTTTTATCGTGTTTTAGGACCTTACGGGCCGTTTTACGATAAAAACCGTTTTACGACTTTAACGAGACCGTTTCCTGATCCGATGCCGTTTTTTTACGATTCTCTCGACGTTTTTTATTAAAAACGCGTTTTTATAATCTTAACGAAGAATCTCGGATAGGTCGTATAGTTTAGGCGACGTTCGGTGTTTTGATTAACCGTTACCGTTTTATACGATTTCTTCGAGTTCTTTTCGGGAAAACGAAGTTTTACGGTTTTTATCGTAAAAGTCGAACGATAGGACGGATCGAGACGAAACGGGAGACATTTCGACCGTGATTCGGAATACGATCGTGTCGAAGGACGTATGCCTTGAATCAAGGATGTGGGAGATCGAGGCTCGGGATGGTCGGCTCGACGTACGGCGAGCTAGTTCAGCTAGGCTAGGTCGCCATATGGCGAACTAGGCGAAAAGAACCAGTGGGGCAAAGTCAGCACCTCTTAGTTCGCCCAATGGCGATCTATCCGGGACGGAACTAGTTCGCCAATGGGCGAACTAGTCGAGATGGAATAGTTCGCCGATGGGCGAACTAGTCGAGTGCCTCCTAGTTCGCCCGTGGGCGAACTAGTCGTGACTAGTTCGCGTTTTACGGCTGTTTAGTTTTTTTTGCGGTTTCGTAAAACGATTCTTCGAGTTTTATAAAACGATTCTCGAGTTTTGTAAAACGATTCGTCGGGTTTTATAAAACGATTCTTCGAGTTTTATAAAATGATTCTCGAGTTTTATAAAATGATTATTCGAGTTTTATAAAACGATTCTCGAGTTTTATAAAACGATTCTTCGAGTTTTATAAAACGATTCTTCGAGTTTTATAAAACGATTCTCGAGTTTTATAAAACGATTCTTCGAGTTTTATAAAACGATCTTCGAGTTTTATAAAACGGCTTCTCGAGTTTTATAAAACGATCTTCGAGTTTTATAAAACGGCTTCTCGA
>CAKOAT010189044.1:7928-38562 GCA_932364175.1 Eruca vesicaria subsp. sativa | reverse complement strand
CCCGTGGCGAAGAGTCGCGATTAGGTTTTCGATTTTGTTGAGTACTACAGCGTTTGCGTGAGCGTTGGCTGTACGAGTAGTCGCTGCTGGAGTTGTTTTACCAGCGTCTTTTTGCGAGTTGCGACTTTGTCTTTCATACATCCAGACATCGTTTTGGTCAAGCGTTTTGCGGCTATGAGTAAGAGTAATCCGACCCCCCTCCTTCTAGCGCCAAACTGTGGGAACCGAAATTCACACTTGTCGATTTCGTTAAATAAGGAAACTTAGGAAAACCCTAATTTTCCAGAGGAACCGGATCTCTGCGAAAGCCAACGACAAGTAACCAAATAAATGCGGAAAAATATGAAAAACATAATAAAACAAATTTATAAAGAAAGTCGATCATTACAAGGAATTACAAAGGCTTTGGCCGCAGGGGCCATCAGCGAGTTACAAACATAAAACCCTAGATCTAGTTGAGTCGCAGCTCGATAACGAAAAACGGATAAAGATAGGAAAAAAATGTTTGAATGATTTCGGACTGAACCTTATGAAAGGCTGCCTACGTACCCCTTTCGGGGATCAAGTCGAACGTAGTTCCGTTGATAGAGCTGGACAAGAGATCGAACTGCCTGGGCGATTTCGTCTAGTAATTGAGCGCCAGTCATGGAAACCGAACTTGTCGAGAAAAAGCCTAAGTTTCTAAGTGCGGAAAATTCTAAATCTAGAAAAGTTGTGAAAGTCTCAGATGAGAACTCTGGATCTTGTCCCTCAGCTTCTGCCCTATGCCTCCTCCTTATATACTCCTCCTTAGGCGGTTTTAGTCTTTCCATTTTGCTCGAAACCGAATATTTCGGGAACTTACCATATCTGTCGATCCTTCCTTTTCTTCTGCAGAAATCTTCTATTTATCTTCAAACTTGCCTTTTATCTTCCGTCTGCGAGTAGACCGTCAAAGCGTTATCGTATCTTCGGGTTTGATTTCGTTAACGTCGCGAGATGGGTTTTTATCGTGTTTTAGGACCTTTCGGGCCGTTTTACGATAAAAACCGTTTTACGACTTTAACGAGACCGTTTCCTGATTCGATGCCGTTTTTTTACGATTCTCTCGACGTTTTTTATTAAAAACGCGTTTTTTATAATCTTAACGAAGAATCTCGAATAGATCGTATAGTTTAGGCGACGTTCGGTGTTTTGATTAACCGTTACCATTTTATACGATTTCTTTGAGTTCTTTTCGGGAAAATGGAGTTTTACGGTTTTTATCGTAAAACTCGAACGATAGGACGGATCGAGACGAAACGGGAGACATTTCGACCGTGATTCGGAATACGATCGTGTCGAAGGACGTATGCCTTGAAACAAGGATGTGGGAGATCGAGGCTCGGGATGGTCGGCTCGACGTACGGCGAGCTAGTTCAGCTTGGCTAGGTCGCCATATGGCGAACTAGGCAAAAAGAACCAGTGGGGGCAAAGTCAGCACTTCTTAGTTCGCCCAATGGCGATCAAGCCGGGACGGGACTAGTTCGCCAATGGGCGAACTAGTCGAGATGGACTAGTTCGCCCATGGGCGAACTAGTCGAGTATCTCCTATTTCGCCCATCGGCGAACTAGTCGAGTGCCTCCTAGGTCGCCCATCGGCGAACTAAGCCGTCTCGGCTTAGTTCGCCCGTGGGCGAATTAGTCGTGACTAGTTCGCGTTTTACGGCTGTTTTAGTTTTTGCGGTTTCGTAAAATGATTCTTCGAGTTTTATAAAACGATTCTTCGAGTTTTATAAAACGATTCTCGAGTTTTGTAAAACGATTCTTCGGGTTTTATAAAACGATTCTTCGAGTTTTATAAAACGATTCTCGAGTTTTATAAAATGATTCTTCGAGTTTTATAAAAATGATTCTCGAGTTTTATAAAACGATTCTTCGAGTTTTATAAAACGATTCTTCGAGTTTTATAAAACGATTCTCGAGTTTTATAAAACGATTCTTCGAGTTTTATAAAACGATCTTCGAGTTTTATAAAACGACTTCTCGAGTTTTATAAAACGATCTTCGAGTTTTATAAAACGGCTTCTCGAGTTTTATAAAATGATCCTCGAGTTTTATAAAACGATTCTCGAGTTTTATAAAACAATTCTTCGAGTTTTATAAAACGATTCTCGAGTTTTATAAAACGGTCCTCGAGTTTTATAAAACGATCCTCGAGTTTTATAAAACGATTCTTCGGGTTTTACAAAACGATTCCTTTTATATTTCTGCGGGAAGTTTCGACCGTTGATTCCGTCGTACTGATTTTGACCCCAACATCCATGCTTGGATAAATTCCACCAAATTGATTTTCTCCTCTTTAACCTTCTCTTTGGTGATTTCCTTGATGGACAAGAAATCCCAAAACTTCCTTAATCTCTCCTTTTTGATATGATCAGTATTATGTTTTGTGTACTTTAAAAAAGACTCTCGTCATTTTTTCTACGTATCGTAGAATCACGTACAAGTACCATTTTATATTAATCAAAGAGATATGTGTTTAACCAACACAATTCTCCAAGACTTCACCACAACCCTTCGTTATATTAACCGTAGTATAACGTATAGTCATATATATATTTATATATTAATAATGGTACTTTAATCCATTATCATTACTTTCAATATAAATATATAATTACGAGATTAAAGACATTTATAAATAATAAGGTAAAGTAGGAGGGTTATTAATACACCCGAATTCTAAGTCATTAATCAAAACCGATCCATCACGGTATTGTCTTTTATATTAGAATTTATAAACATTAAGATGAACTTGAAATTTATATTAAACCAATAGACATATAGGTCATACAGAATATAAAACATTCTTACAGATGTGATTTGATATCGGGAAAGGAAAAATAATATGGAAGATTTACGAAAAGGTCTAGAAAATGGAGAGGAGAAGAGATAACGCGCGGCGCAGATAGTTAGATGAAGAATGATTGTTGGGTCTCGTAACCCTCTTTTCCTAAAATTATTGTTTTAATTTAATCCCCGTGAAATATATGAATATATATGAAGCGAAGTCTTCTAGATAATTTTTTTTTTTTAACAACGAACGGCTGATCTATTACTCAAGTTTGAGGTGGTCTAGAAAGCTAAACCGGTATAAAACAACCAACATACAAAAGTTCTCGATAAAATGATCGAGCAGATTTAGCTAAAGAGTCAGCAACACCATTCTGCATTCTAGGAACATAGTAGATCTTGAAATCTGGAAATGAAATCCGCAGCGTCATGATCCTTACTAATTTTGTTGAGAAACTTGGCCAGCCGTGAGGATCTCTAAGCACCACTATTAACTCCTTGCAATCCCTCCAAAAGCTATGACATGGCGAATGTTGAAGCATATTCTTCATTGTCCACCGCAGTGCTTCCAGCTTAGAGTGCAAAGCAGACTCCACTCTAGTAAAATTACGCATACCCATTAGCTGGCTATTTCCCATACTGTCATTCCAAACCCATCCGCATCCACTGAATTGAGCTGTATGTGTCCAAGAACAATCAACCATGCAGATATCTCCTAGACTTATGGTCTAGTTGTCGATATTTATGTTCCCTTGATCTGACAATACAATCTGCTCATTTGCTTGGAACCAGACTTGGCACTCACTCATAGCATACCGGGCTAACTCCGAACAGCTTATCGTTTCGAGCCTTCCAATATACCAAATTAGCCGGGGATAAGAGTCCTTGTCCATTTCCGGCTACATTATGGAATTTTTCTTCCAGAAAAGATAATCCATATTTGCATATGTGCTTTGTACTAGAAACAGGGTAGGACTGGAAGGCGTTGAAGATAAGGCCCAAACTTGCATTACGGGCGGGCACTCAAAGATTTCATGTGCAACTGTTTCTTCTGGCTCCCCACATCGTGGATAGTGGTTATCACATCTCATATGGCAATAGTTCAAAGTACTTGTAACAGCGACATGACCTGTTATTAATTACCACATAAGATGACATATCTTTTGGGGTGCCTTAACCTTCAAGGCATGTGCTTGGAGTTTTGTGATGCTAGGTTCACAAACTACAGCTTCCTCCAGAAATATGTGTCCCTACGATGTGTTGCACTAATCGCCATACTCCTAATAAGTGGTATGTCAGCCGCATCTATGTAGTTCTCCAGCCGGTTCAGATCCCAAGCCTTCGTTTCTTGGTTAATGAGGTCGCACACTCGCATATTCGGGTATAATACTGGTCCAGATGGAACCGCTGATCGCGTTGGAAAGGTAGGGATCCATGGATCCTCCCATACTCTTACCTCATATCCCGAATGCATTTTCTGTCTAATCCCCAACATTAATAATTCTCATGCCGCTGATATACTTGTCCACACATACGATGGGCTACTGACAGTGAGTTGTCGCAATGGCGAGCTTGATCGATAATACCGGCCTCTCAAAACTCGAGCTACCAGTGAATCTGGGAATTGAACCAATCTCCATAACTGCTTTGCTAACAGCGCCATGTTAAACTCATGGATCATTCTGAACCCAATCTCTCCTTCCTCTTTAGATAAGCATAACTTATCCCATGTTGACCAGTGAATACCTCTCTTTGGTGAATTCGAACTCCACCAGAACTGTGCAATGGCACTAGCTAAAGCATCACAAATCGCCAATGGAAAAAGGAAACAGGACATCACATAAGTCGGGAACGCTAACAGGATCGACTTAATCATAACTTCCTTGCCACCTTTTGATAACCAGCGACCCGTCCATCCATTCACTTTATTCCGTAGCTTATTCTTTAAGAATGCAAAAGGTTTTCATTTAGATCCACTGACACCCTCTGGGATTCCTAAGTATGTCCCCATCCCTCCTTCATTCTGAATCCCAAGTGTGTCCTTAATCTCTTGCCTAGCATCCTGTTCAATTCTCTTACCAAAGAGTAGAGATGATTTATCAAAATTAATGTATTGTCCTGAGGCTTGTCCATATTTTCTGACCACTCTCATTACTTCTTTACATTCACGGGGATCCGCCTTACAAAAGAACAAACTATCATCAGCAAAGATAAGGTGGGATACCGAAGGACACGCACGCGTGATGCGCATCCCCGTTATCTTTCCTTGATTCTCTGCGTAATTTAGAAGGCTAACGTGCGCTTCCGTGCATAGAATAAAAATGAAAGGGAACAGAGGATCCCCCTGTCTTAGACCTCTCTTCGGGACGATATTCCCTCTTGGCTGGCCATTCATAATGACCTTGTACTTAACTTATGTTACACATTGCATTATCCAGGATATCGAGACTTCTGAAAATCCCATCTTTCGCATGGTGGCCTCGATGAAGGACCATTCCATTCTATCATATGCCTTGCTCATATCTGTTTAATAGCCATTCTCTTATTGCGTCCACTCGGTTTTGTTCTTAAGGCATGGAACATCTCCTGAGCAATCATAATGTTGTCAGATATCTGTCTCCCAGCAACAAAGACTAACTGGGTTTCAGAAATCCTATCTTGCAGAACCTTTTTTAACCTCTGGCATAAGACCTTAGAGATTATCTTGTAACTGACATTACATAGACTGATAGGGCGTAGCTGGCTTAACTGGTTCAGCTTGTCTACTTTTGGAATAATGCATATGTTGGTATCATTTAAACCAGAAGGCAGCGTTCGTTCAAATAGGAATTGATTTACCATACGAGTTAGATATCCCAAAATTTCTGGTGGAAGAACACAGTCATTCCATCTGGTCCTGGGGCTTTCTCTGGGTGTATTGCGAAAAGAGGCAATTTAACTTCCCACTCGGTGACCGGAGAAGTTAGATTCTCATTATCTGCTGGCGTAATCGTAGTGGTAACTTCAGATAGTGCGTCCGCTATCTCCTCAGGATTTGATGATTGGAAAATGTGTCTAAAGTATCTTGTAGAAATGGCTACTAATCCTTCCTCATCCTCTACAACATTCCCATCTTCATCCAGCAATTGAGTAATCTTGTTCCTCGCTCTCCTCTGCTTCGTGAGGACATGAAATTTTTTTTGTATTTCTATCTCCTTCCCTTAACCAGAATACCCTATATTTCTGCTTCCAGAACATCTCCTCCGCCTTAAGAGCGTCACACTGTTTCTTTTAAGCTGCCGCAATCTCCTCTGTAGTGTCATCATTATTTGAAGATAATCGATCCACCTTCTCCTTTAGATTCTCCACACTTTTCTCTGAATTCAGATTGTGTTGCTTTTTCAAATCTCATAAGGCTCGCCGGTAACTTGCAATGTGTTCCATAATGCTTGCTTCTGGCAGGAGATCCGGTGATTTCCATCCCTCAAGTATCACTTGCTTGAGCTCCTCATTACCCATCCATCTCTTATCAAATTTGAATTTTTTTGATATTCTCGGCTTCTTTTTAAGAATGTCAGCTAGGATCGGACGATGATCCGATCCCCAAAGTCTCATATATTGCACTTTGGAATGAGGAAACTTCTCATGCCAATCTTCATTCCCAACAGCTCTGTCCAGGCAGCATCTAACCGTAGTCCTCCCTGCTATGTTACCTACCCAGGATAACATGTTCCCTGTGAAAGGAAACTCCAGCATACCACAATCACTCAGCATTTGTCTGAAGGGCAAAAAGAGCTATCTAGGCGTTGTCTGCCGCCTTCCTTCTCTTCATGACAAATGATTTCATTAAAGTCTCCTATCATAAACCAGGGCCCATTCCTTGTTGTTGAGAAACGCGTAAGACGTTCCCAAACTAAATCTCTTCTTTCTATTACAGGATCCCCATAAACAAATGTCATGTAGACTTTTATTCCATCAATGACTGCCCCAATGTCAATCATTATGTTATTAGAAAATAAAAAGTTAACTTGAAATTCATCATTATGAAAAAGAGCTAAACCGCCGCTGAGACCAAGTGGCTCAACGGTAAATAAACGATCAAATCCTAAATCGGCCAGTATGTCTTGCAACAGCAGCCTTCTATTCTTCATTTGAGAGAGAAACACAAGTCATGGGTGATGCTTCTGTTACATCTCCGTAAGGCGTCGAAGTATGAGGTTGTTTCCTAGCCCTTGACAGTTCCAACTGATTGTCCTCATTGGTGATGGGGGGGATGGGTTATTGGAACCCATCAAACCATCATCCTTGTTTGCAGCCTCTCCTGTTTTCTTTGAGCTGTGATTGGAGCGCCTGGGTCTCTCACTCACACCCCGTCTATGAGAAGAAGAAATAGTTCCTCTGGGTCGTGGTGAGCCTCGACAGAGGAACTCAGTTTTTTTTGCTAGATCCCCCAATGGTTGGTTTCTCTTGCTACTGTTTCTATCCATCTTCTTGTCTTTTATCGACTTTCCCCTCGATGGAATCAAGGCCTCAGGAGATTGTGTCTTGTCCTCCAGATCCATAAGTTCCTCATCAAACAAATCATCACATGCCATCAAATGTTCACCTACTCCATCTTCTGCTTGTACCTCCATATCACTTAAAGCGCCGATGACTTGATCATCTCCAACCTCAGATGGAGGACCGTGTGATGTAAATGTCAATGGTTGCACCACACTCTTATTCCTAAGTGTGACATTGTCTTCCATACTTGTGCGCAGTGCAGGCGATACAATGGTACTGGCGAGCCTCTTAGTCTAACCCAAACCACTAGCAGAAGTATCATCAGTACTATGTTGAGCATCCGCCTTATCATGCATCTACTGTTCTCTAGTTGCACCTGTTCATATGGAACTACAACACTGTCTTTTATCAAGCCAAAGGATTAAGAATCTTGTTTCCTTTCTTTTTGGCGCCAAGATAGTCTACCTTCGCAGTCATCAGCCAAAGGATTCAGAATCTTGGTTTGTAAACTTGGCATTGAAGTGAAGCGTGATCGGACAAGGGCCAAGTAGCTTTTGTCGAGCTTGATACGCCAAGTATGCGCGTGGTTGTAGAAAACTTTTTTCTGTTTTAGGTTTGATTTATACGATGAAAGTTTCGTATAATCTTTCCTTTGTTCGTATGGAAGTTGTTACTTTTTTACCCGAGGGAGACAGAGCCTAAGAAGCTCGATGCAGAGTCCGTGCGGAAGTTGTTTACGGGGTAGTTTCTCAGATGTAATCGAGAGGAACGAGAGTGGATGCTCGTGGACTGCAGAATGAGATCTTTCAGATAGTGGTGCGAGGAAACAAAGTTTAGATTGGTCGTTCAGTGCCGGATCGTATAGCTTGGTTTTCGCTATAAGGAAAATACTTTTCGCAAAACATGTTACGTTTATTTTTGAAAGTTGCTTCGTTATGACATGATCCTGAATATAACAATGTTCTCGCAGATTTACGAGAAGAATTTTCCGCTTAATCGGTGATAGTTTCTTGGAATCATTCACGGAACGAATCACACGGAACGAATCACTCGAGATCCAGTCGCGAAATCTTCTAGCGGGTTTCTTGAGCGGAACGAATCACTCGACCAGCAATAGGATCAGTCGGTGAGCAGGGAGTACGTGTTTTCTATTGCTGCTTCGTGTTCTCGATTTTTCTTTGGCCGCAAATGTTCTTGAAATTATTCCGTGACTCACTTGGTTCAACGGAAAATGAGTGCAATTCTTTGATGCCCAGGGATTTCTCGTATAATTTTTCAATTTTTATACGAAACTCGTTTTCTCAAGTTGGAAAAGATCTTCAGCACTTCGGCAAATCATCGAGTTTCACTCTGAAGTTTGGCAGAGATTTTTTGAACGCATGATTGCGACGAGAGATGCTGTATAGTCCTCGAGTTTATTTTCCCGACGATTTAGATCAGTCTTTCGCGTTTAGACGAATCTTAGATTGTCGTTTGCTTCTGGGATGATTTTGACGAGGCGTCGCATTGTCCGAATATTTTTCTACTTATTTTTCGAGAGTTTGCTTTATAAAAAGCGTTTTCTTGATGCGAGGAAAAATGTTCAACGAAAGAAAAGGATGAGTTCCCTTTGAAGGATTGGGATGATCTATGATATATCATGGATTTTACCTGTTTTCAGCCATGATTTATATATGTTTTTGGAAACAAAAGGATACTTTTAGTATCTATTTAGAGTTTTTACAGGTTCAGGTACTCACTGGTGTAAAACATGCATTTTGGAGCTAAAATGGAGACTTTATGAAGATATGAGCACAACGATGTTTAAGCTATCGACCGATGCACATTGAGAGCAATCGACCGATAGATGATTACTCGTATCGATCGATAGATGACATTTTACATCGATCGATACATAGCTACACTTTGAGAAGAGTTTCATGGAGAGAGAGATCTGAACTACAATTCCAGAGAAGATCTTGAACTCCCTTTTTACTTATTGTTTCTTTTTATTATTATCTTAAAGTATTATTCAGACCATCATGACTTTGTCTCTCATGAATATGTTTGAGTAGTCTCTCTTGTTAGATTTAGGTTTCTCATTAAGGTTGACTCATGCATTGAATTTAACCAATATTAGGGTGTTTAAAATATAGTTCTCAATCTAGTTATCAATGAATGCTAAGGTCAAGGATTGATCACCCTTGCCTCTGATTTTAGGATCAATTTGGACAAGCGATAACTTGGCAGATACCCTAAGTCTAAGTTAATTTAATGAAAACTAGATAATCCATTCAAATACACCTTTACCACCCGCTGGATGCGATATCGATCCACGAGACGATAGTCGTGTCGACCGATATAGCGGCATTAACATCGATCGATAGTTTCGACAGAAACATCGATCGATAATCCCTTCAGGTTATCGGACGATAGTCCTAACCCGAAATCCAGTAGAGTTAATCCTTAAATTCCTTAAGAGTTTGAATCAAGAACTATGAATAATAAAAACCCTTTACAATTTGCATGTATGTCATACCTGAGAAAATACCTAAGTTTAACTATCTTCTTTCTTCTTAACAAACCAATCAATCAATCAAGCATTTACTTGCTATCATTTAAGTTACTGTTAAAATCTTATTGTCTAGCTTTATCTCGAAGACTTAATAATCTGTTGTGTAATTCTAGAGTCCTTGTGGATTCGATCCCTAAGTACTACGATTGAACTTCTTATTTGAGAGAGTAATTCACTCCTTAGGGTTAAACATTTGAGTGATATCAAATTAGGGGCCATTGCTGGGGACTCTTTCTTATTACCACCAGATTTAGTTTAGAATACATTCTAGAATTTTTATTTATTGTTTACTTAATTCTTTTTCTTCTTTCTCTGATTAACAGGGAATCCAAGATGGAAAAGACAGATTTCGGCCAAGCATCGACCGATGACGTGACGCACACATCGAGCGATATGTTGACCGAGGAATCGATCGACATAGTCCAACCCACATCGGTCGATATAACCGAGACGGAAGCATGTAAGTCTTTACTTACCAATTTAATTAATGAGGAAGTAGTCCCAAACGAACCAGTATGTCAGTTATGCAATGAAACCAATGAATTTACAGTTAAACAGGGGACTGAAATCCCTGTCAAAAACCATCCATCTTCAGCTGAAGATGTAGAAATATTGCAAGACTACTTAGATCCCATTAAGACCTATTCCAATAGGTCATCTATCAAGCTACCAGAGGATGAAGCAAATAAGTCTACGCTTCATTTTGACTACATCCATCTGGTACAAAAGAACTCCTTCTGTGGTTCTGTCTAAGACCACCCCCATGAGCACATAGATTATCTAGAAGGATTCGCACTCAACGATAGTAATCGGTGTAAACTTTTTCATTTTTCCTTGGGGAGGGAAGCCAGAAATTGGTTAAAACAAATACCAGCAGGATCCTTAACCTGCTGGAAGGATATTCGCACTGCATTCATTAACGGATTTTTCAATGAGACTCGATATTGGGACGTGAGACATAAACTCTCCACATTCGTTCAAGGCCCACGAGAATCTTTTAGAAACACTTGGACTAGGTTTATGATCACCAGCGAGATTGTACCCACCATGGTTATTCTGAACCAGAGCTTCTTAAATTCTTTTACGGAGGTCTCGAGTTGGATTACCAGATCACGCTAGACAATGCGAGTAATGGAAATTTTAGCTCCAGGACCCCTTCAGAAGCAAATTTTCTGATTAGAAACATTGCTATGGGTAAGTATTATGAAATTAAAGATAGAGAACGAGAAGCTAGATCCAAGAACGAATCTCAAATAAATGAAATTAAGCAATCACTAGATTCTCTTCATTCTCTCATTAGGACAAAGGATTCTGATGTGATCCACATCGATAAGGATATCCATTCCATTGAGCAAACCTTCTGTAGACAAGAAAGCCCTCAGGAGTATACATTTAACATAGATAATTTTACCCAAGGCTACGAAACTTCCATTGGATTAAACAAAGGAAAGGTCAAGGCCAGGATGAACCACATTCTCACAGAAAGTCAGAAATTGGAGTATACCCTAGATGTCAGGCTAGACAGCGCCTGCAGCAAAATGTCAGAAAAACTTGACGCTTTGCATGGGAAAATAAGAGACCTTGAAAGAGATATTGCCCATACCGCAGAAAGTATCAAGAGAGAAGCAGGATGTCTACCCGGGAAGACTGATACAAACCCGAGACGTCACGTGAGTGCTGTAGTCTTGAGAAGCGGAAAAGAACTAACTCTAATTATTAGGGAAAACACTCCTTCGGGAGAAAACACTAAGATTCCAAAGACAGAGAAACTAATTCCAAATCCCATTCTACTCCGTGATTCGATGCCAAATGACCCTCATAACAAGGAAAATAATAAGAACTCTAAGGAAACTGAGGAGCCAGTGATCATTCTCGATGAGGAGGAAATTGACGATGTCGATCGATACGATGATACCAATATCGATCGACAAACATCCACAAACTCAAAAGAAAGTCCAATACCCACCGGACCGACTATAGAACGGGTGTATAACACTTTACCTCCTTATCCTCCCAAATCTAATTCCACGCGCATCAGGGATAAAGAAATCTGTAGACGGACTTTCGAACGCATTAAGGTAGAAATGCCACTTATTGACGCTCTCCGAATTTCGCCAACCATAAGACAATATGTCAATGAAATGACAACCAAGAGTTTTTCAACAGAAAAACGCAGTGTCATGATGGTGTCTGCAGAAGCTAGCGCTATAATCCAAACCCCTGAAAAGAGACCCGATCCTGGTAGTTTTGTTCTCAGATGTACAATCCGAGACAAGCTATTTCCAAGAGCACTCTGTGATCTGGGCTCTAGCGTAAGTTTGATGCCGCATTCCGTTGCCACATTCCTTGGGTATTCCGAATTTACACCAGCTAACATCCAACTAGTTCTCGCAGATAGATCTGTTAGAATCCCGGAAGGTGTACTCGAGGATGTGCCAGTACAAATCGACGGATGCATTGTTACGACAGATTTTGTTGTGCTGCACTACAAGAACGAACCAAGAGATCCGATTCCATTAGGCAGACCTTTCCTTGCTACTGCAAACGCTATTATCGATGTCAAGGAAGGACGAATAAATCTTAACATAGGCAACATTCCTATGAGATTTGATATGGAAAAGGTCGTCACGTTGCCTTTAATAGATAAACAATCCTCTTACGTCGATTAGATTGATGAACTGACCCAAGAATCTTTTGAGAAACGATACTCGGAAGATCATTTGGAAGATGTGTTTAAATCCGCTCAGAACGAAGTTTTCAGCGTAGATAGCAGAGCAGCCGAGTGCGATCGTCTCATAGAAACAAGTCATTGATCCTCAGGTATCGAAACGAAAGGCGAAGATGAATCAGAGATCGATATCGATCGATATCTGAACAACGATATCGATCGACAACCGCCGCCTTCTGGAAATCTCACTAAGGAAAAATCACCAAAAGTGGAGCTTAAACCATTACCCGCTGGGCTTAAGTACGCTTTCCTCAAGGATGATTCCTACCCAGTGATAGTTAACGCAAACCTCACTGACAAGGAGCTTGCTCTATTATTGGACAAACTGCGCAAGCATAGAAAAGAACTTGGA
This sequence comes from Eruca vesicaria subsp. sativa, assembly GCA_932364175.1. Taxonomy (NCBI): domain Eukaryota; kingdom Viridiplantae; phylum Streptophyta; class Magnoliopsida; order Brassicales; family Brassicaceae; genus Eruca; species Eruca vesicaria. Next base: position 25,632 of record CAKOAT010189044.1, on the reverse strand, counting down.
TACTCTTCAGATGACATTCCAGGCATATCTCCTGGCCTTTGTATGCACAGGATTCACCTAGAGGACGAATCCAAGTCATCGGTAGAACATCAGAGACGACTAAAACAAAATCTCCAGGAAGTCGTAAGGAAGGAGATCATTAAATTGCTGGATGCAGGGATAATGTATCCGATTTCAGATAGCAATTGGTTAAGTCCAGTCCACATAGTACCAAAGAAGGGAGGTATTACAGTCGTCAAAAACGAAAAAGATGAACTAATCCCGACGAGGACTGTGACCGGACACCGGATGTGTATTGATTATAGGAAACTGAACTCCACAACGCGGAAGGATCATTTTCCTTTACCCTTGATCGACCAAATGTTGGAAAGATTAGCAAATCACCAATATTATTGTTTTCTTGATGGATACTCTGGATTTTTCCAAATCCCGATACATCCTGATGATCAAGAAAAGACAACGTTCACATGTCCCTATGGAACCTTTGCATATCGGAGGATGCCATTTGGTCTGTGCAACGCACCAGCCACTTTCCAACGTTGTATGATGTCGATTTTCACGGATATGATTGAAAATTTCATGGAAGTATTCATGGATGATTTTTCAGTTTATGGATCGAGTTTCGAGAATTGTCTCGGCAACCTATGCAAGGTTTTAGAGAGATGTGAGGAAAAGAATCTAGTCCTAAACTGGGAAAATGTTATTTCATGGTTAATGACGGAATTGCACTCGGACACAAAGTGTCGGCAGCCGGTATTGAAGTAGACAGAGCAAAAATAGAAGTAATGATGAGTCTACCGCAACCGAATAACGTGAAGGATATCAGAAGCTTCCTAGGACACGCTGGATTTTATAGGAGATTTATAAAGGATTTTAGCAAGATAGCCACACCACTGACTATTCTCCTTTGAAAGGACACTAAATTTGATTTCACCCCAGAATGCCAGCAAGCATTTGAAAAGATCAAGAAAGCACTGATAACTGCCCCCGTCGTACAAGCACCCGACTGGAATCTTCCATTCGAGATAATGTGCGATGCGAGCGATTTCGCTGTAGGAGCGGTTTTAGGGCAACGAAAAGATAAGAAGCTACATGCAATCTATTACACCAGTCGAACTCTGGACGACGCTCAGAGAAACTATGGAACGACCGAGAAAGAACTACTTGCAGTAGTTTACGCTTTCGAAAAATTTCGTAATTATCAAGTGGGCTCAAAAGTCATCGTTCACACTGATCATGCAGCTATTAAGTATCTTATGCAAAAGAAAGACGTGAAACCACGACTTATCCGCTGGATACTCCTTCTCCAACAATTCGATATGGAAATAAAAGATAAGAGGGGAGTAGACAATGGTGTCGCGGATCATCTTTCCCGAATAAGAATAGATGAAGAAGTATCTATTAATAACTTCATACCGACCGAAAACGTGTACTTAACAGATTTATCATTCATCGGTCAGATACAACTTTCCAACGAATTTGCATCGACCGTTGATACTGGAAGTACTGATTCCGGAGACCTGACATCGATCGATGGACAATCAGTTGAATCGATCGATACATGTGATTGCGACGAGAGATGCTGTATAGTCCTCGAGTTTATTTCCCCGACGATTTGGATCAGTCTTTCGCGTTTAAACGCTTAGATTGTCGTTTGCTTCTGGGATGATTTTGACGAGTCGTCGCATTGTCCGAATATTTTTCCGCTTATTATTCGAGAGTTTGCTTTATAAAAAGCGTTTTCTTGATGCGAGGAAAAATGTTCAACGAAAGAAAAGGATGAGTTCCCTTTGAAGGATTGGGATGATCTATGATATATCATGGATTTCACCTGTTTTCAGCCATGATTTATATATGTTTTTGGAAACAAAAGGATACTTTTAGTATCTATTTAGAGCTTTTACAGGTTCAGGTACTCACTGGTGTAAAACATGCATTTTGGAGCTAAAATGGAGAATTTATGAAGATATGAGCACAACGATGTTTAAGCTATCGACCGATGCACATTGAGAGCAATCGACCGATAGATGATTACTCGTATCGATCGATAGATGACATTTTACATCGATCGATACATAAGTTATCCAAGCGATTAAATGAAGATTAGAAGCCCTAATTGCTTCACAAGAGTTTTAATAATTTACACACTAAGTCCCTGGCCGCCTGTTAGGCTATATTAAGAGGGTTTTGTACTAGTTTAGGTAGACAACTTTGGAGACCTTTTAGACCTAATTAGGAGAAGCATCTAGCTACACTTTGAGAAGAGTTTCATGGAGAGAGAGATCTGAACTACAATTCCAGAGAAGATCTTGAACTCCCTTTTTACTTATTGTTTCTTTTTATTATTATCTTAAAGTATTATTCAGACCATCATGACTTTGTCTCTCATGAATATCTTTGAGTAGTCTCTCTTGTTAGATTTAGGTTTCTCATTAAGGTTGACTCATGCATTGAATTTAACCATTATTAGGGTGTTTAAAATATAGTTCTCAATCTAGTTATCAATGAATGCTAAGGCCAAGGATTGATCACCCTGGCCTCTGATTTTAGGATCAATTTGGACAAGCGATAGCTTGGCAAATACCCTAAGTCTAAGTTATTTTAATGAAACCTAGATAATCCATTCAAATACACCTTTACCACCCGCTGGATGCGATATCGATCGACGAGACGATAGTCGTTTCGACCGATATAGCGGCATTAACATCGATCGATAGTTTCGACAGAAACATCGATCGATATTCCCTTCAGGTTATCGGACGATAGTCCTAACCCGAAATCCAGTAGAGTTAATCCTTAAATTCCTTAAGAGTTTGAATCTAGAACTATGAATAATAAAAACCCTTTACAATTTGCATGTATGTCATACCTGAGAAAATACCTAAGTTTAACTATCTTCTTTCTTCTTAACAAACCAATCAATTAGTCAAGCATTTACTTGCTATCTTTTAAGTTACTGTTAAAATCTTATTGTCTAGCTTTATCTCGAAGACTTAACAATCTGTTGTGTAATTCTAGAGTCCTTCTGGATTCGATCCCTAAGTACTACGACTGTACTTCTTACTTGAGAGAGTAATTCACTCCTTATGGTTAAACATTTGAGTGATATCAAATTTGGCGCCATTGCTGGGGACTCTTTCTTATTACCACCAAATTTAGTTTAGAATACAGTCTAGAATTTTTATTTATAGTTTACTTAATTCCTTTTCTTCTTTCTCTGATTAACAGGGAATCCAAGATGGAAAAGACAGATTTCGGCCGAGCATCGACCGATGACGTGACGCACACATCGAGCGATATGTTGACCGAGGAATCGATCGACATAGTCCAACCCACATCAATCGATATAACCGAGCCGGAAGAAGGTAAGTCTTTACTTACCGATTTAATTATTAAGGAAGTAGTCCCAAACAAGTAGGCCAGTTATGCAATGAAACCAATGAATTTACAGTTAAACAAGGGACTGAAATCCCTGTCAAAAAAACCATCCATCTTCAACTTAAGATGTAGAAAAATTGCAAGACTACTTAGATCCCATTAAGACCTATTCCAATCGGTCAGCTATCAAGCTACCAGAGGATGAAGCAAATAAGTCTACGCTTCATTTTGACTACATCCATCTGGTACAAAAGAACCCCTTCTGTGGTTCTGTCTCAGACCACCCCCATGAGCACATAGATTATCTAGAAGGATTCAAACTCAACGATAGTAATCGTTGTAAACTTTTTCATTTTTCCTTGGGGAGGGAAGCCAGAAATTGGTTAAAACAAATACAGCAGGATCCTTAACCTGCTGGAAGGATATTCGCACTGCATTCATTAACGAATTTTTTAATGAGACTCGATATTGGGACGTGAGACATAAACTCTCCACATTCCTTCAAGGCCCACGAGAATCTTTTAGAAACACTTGGACTAGGTTTAATGATCACCAGCGAGATTGTACCCACCATGGTTATTCTGAACCAGAGCTTCTTAAATTCTTTTACGGAGGTCTCGAGTCGGATTACCAGATCACGCTAGACAATGCGAGTAATGGAAATTTTAGCTCCAGGACCCCTTCAGAAGCAAATTTTCTGATTAGAAACATTGCTATGGGTAAGTATTATGAAATTAAAGATAGAGAACGAGAAGCTAGATCCAAGAACGAATCTCAAAAAAATGAAATTAAGCAATCACTAGATTCCCTTCATTCTCTCATTAGGACAAAGGATTCTGATGTGATCCACTGCGATAAGGATATCAATTCCATTGAGCAAACCTTCTGTAGACAAGAAAGCCCTCAGGAGTATACATTTAACAGAGATAGTTTTAGCCAAGGCTACGACACTTCCATTGGATTAAACAAAGGAAAGGTCAAGGCCATGATGAACCACGTTCTCACAGAAAGTCAGAAATTGGAGTATACCCTAGATGCCAGGCTAGACAGCGCCTGCAGCAAAATGTCAGAAAAACTTGACGCTTTGCATGGGGAAATAAGAGACCTTGAAAGCGATATTGCCCATACCGCAGAAAGTATCAAGAGAGAAGCAGGATCTCTACCCGATAAGACGGATACAAACCCGAGACGTCACGTGAGTGCTGTAGTCTTGAGAAGCGGAAAAGAACTAGCTCCAATTATTAGGGAAAACACTCCTTCGGGAGAAAACACTAAGATTCCAAAGACGGAGAAACCCATTCCAAATCCCATTCTACTTCGTGTTTTGATGCCAAATGGCCCTCAGAACAAGGAAAATAATTAGAACTTTAAGGAAACTGAGGAGCCAGTGATCATTCTCGATGAGGAGGAAATTGACGATGTCGATCGATACGATGATACCAATATCGATCGAAAAACATCCACAAACTCAAAAGAAAGTCCAATACCCACCGGACCGACTATAGAACGGGTGTATAACACTTTACCTCCTTATCCTCCCAAATCTAATTCCACGCGCAGCAGGGATAAAGAAATCTGTAGACGGACTTTCGAACGCGCTAAGGTAGAAATGCCACTTATTGACGCTCTCCGAATTTTGCCAACCATAAGACAATATGTCAAGGGAATGACAACCAAGAGTTTTTCAACAGAAAAACGCAGTGTCATGATGGTGTCTGCAGAAGCTAGCGCTATAATCCAAACCCCTGAAAAGAGACCCGATCCTGGTAGTTTTGTTCTCAGATGTACAGTCCGAGACAAGCTATTTCCAAGAGCACTCTGTGATCTGGGCTCTAGCGTAAATTTGATGCCGCATTCCGTTGCCATATTCCTTGGGTATTCTGAATTTACACCAGCTAACATCCAACTAGTTCTCACAGATAGATCTGTTAGAATCCCGGAAGGTGTACTCGAGGATGTGCCAGTACAAATCGACGGATGCATTGTTACGATAGATTTTGTTGTGCTGCATTACAAGAACGAACCAAGAGATCCGATTCTATTAGGCAGACCTTTCCTTGCTACTGGAAACGCTATTATCGATGTAAAGGAAGGACGAATAAATCTTAACATAAGCAACATTCCTATTAGATATAATATGGAAAAGGTCGTCACAATGCCTTTAATAGATAAACAATCCTCTTACGTCGATGAGATTGATGAACTGACCCAAGAATATTTTGAGAAACGGTACTCGGATGATCATTTGGAAGATGTGCTTACATCCGCTCAGAACAAAGTTTTCAGCATAGATAGCAGAGCAGCCGAGTGCGATCGTCTCCTAGACACAAGTCATGGATCCTCAGGTATCGAAACCAAAGGCGAAGATGAATCAGAGATATATCGATCGATATCTGAACAACAATATCGATCGACAACCGCCGCCTTTGTGAAATCTCACTAAGGAAAAAGCACCAAAAGTGGAGCTTAAACCATTACCCGTTGGGCTTAAGTACGCTTTCCTCAAGCACCAAAAGTGGAGCTTTGTGAAATTTCATTTACCATGCTTTTAGAATAAAATTTTTTAGTTATTGATTATCTTTATTCAGAAAAAATAGTAAACATATTAGCACAATTTGAACATATCGATCGATACGGAAATATTGAGGGCGAACTGCCTTAAGTCGATACGAGCCGTTTTCTCCTCCACAGACGCAAAACACAACCGAAACCCCAAAACCTCTCTTTCTCTCTCGATTCTTCACGGAATTCTCCCATTTTATGCCTCATTCGATTTGAAATCTTCCCTCTATCTCGATTTCACTCTTCAATACGAAATTCTTTAAGGTATAACCCTTTGATTTTTAGATTTTTATAGAGAACAAAGTTTCACCCAAATTTTAGCTAGAAATCGGTAGATAGGTTTGTTTTAAATCATTTTGAGTTGTTAGGATTGTTAGATTATAGGTTTTTGAGTATTAGAACTAGGATTTACACTATAAACTTGCGGTTTGGATTCTTGAGATTCTTGCAGGTTTCGCGAATCGATATCGATCGACATCGAGCTTTCTCTGTCGATCGACCATTATCGATCGATATCAATCGATTTACATCGGTCGATATCGATGAACTTAACGGATGGCTGATTCTCGTTTTCTTTCCTCCTTTTTGCAGATGGCTACTCGAGCTGCACAGAGGGAGAGGCGAACCAAACGGAAGCTCGATCAACATGGCGCCTCCAGCAGTCATCCTCCACCATCTTCTTCCTCTTCTGAAAGGAAAGATGAGCGAGACCCTTGGCCACGTAGGGCTGGGGAACGAATGACGATCTACCAGCGTTTCATCAACCCGAAACGCGCCGCTAAGAGTCCCGAGTGCCTGCGTCGTCCTGTGAGTAAGGATTGGGACAACTACGACAGCCTGTTCTACAATGCATGGATTAATGTGGAGGTCGCTCCCAAACGTTTCATCGACCCCGCCACTACCAGACGCCTAGGGATCGACAAGGATCTTGGCGAAATGCTCATCCAGCTTGGATTCGGGACCATTGGCTCCCAAGCATATGACCTCCATCATGAGCTAGTCCGCAGTTCATGGCCACGGTTCGCTGTGCGACAGATGCCAACGTCGAGGAAAAATCAGCAAAAGACATGAAATGGAACAAAAGTTTATCCTTGAAGTAGAAGTCCTGATTGCTGGGGTATAGACTTCATGGGTCCTTTCCCTACTTCTTACGGAAACCGTTACTTTCTAGTCGCTGTCGACTACGTTTCAAAATGGGTTGAGGCAATCGCTTTGCCCACTAACAATGCCTCTGTTGTTGTCAAACTTTTCAAGAGCATCATTTTCCCAAGATTTGGAGTCCCTCGGGTAGTTATAAGCGATGGTGGAACTCATTTCATCAACAAAATTTTTGAGAATCCACTCAAAAAGAACGGAGTTCGCCATAGAGTTGCAACACCTTACCATCCGCAAACAAGTGGGCAAGTAGAAGTTTCTAACAGAGAGATCAAAGATATTTTAGAAAAGACTGTAGGAGCCACCAGGAAGGATTGGTCTAGGAAATTGGATAATGCACTCTGGGCTTATCGAACAGCTTTTAAAACACCACTAGGAACAACTCCATTTCACTTACTCTATGGTAAATCTTGCCACTTGCTAGTTGAGTTAGAGCATAAAGCAGCCTGGGCTACTCAATTACTATATTTTGACATAAAGACGGCTGCAGAACGGAGACTCATCCAGCTAAATGAACTGGAAGAAATAAGGCATCTGGCCTATGAGAACTCCAAGTTATATAAAGAGAGAACCAAAGCTTATCATGACTAACACATTATATCGCGGCATTTCACCCCGAATGATCTTATATAACTCTCGTTTGAATATATTTCCTAGGATATTCCTATCTCGTTGGTCAGGCCCTTTTACTGTCATAGCGGCCCACTCAAATGGAACCGTTACCCTTGTCAACGAAAAATGAGTAGATTTCACGGTAAATGGTCAGTGAGTAAAACATTATTGGGTCAAGCCCCCAAATTATAAACCCCTCCGGTTAAGTATACCTAATCCCGCCGAAGAAACCGGATCGGTAAATTATACTCAATAATTTTCAAATAACGCTGAGTGGGAGGCAACCCACTATTAGAATTTCATTTACCATGCTTTTAGAATCAAAATTTTTTGTTATTAATTATCTTTATTCAGCAAAAATAGTAAACATATTAGCACAATTTGAACATATCGATCGATATACGACAATTCCATATCGATCGATATGGAAATATCGAGGGCGAACTGCCTTAAGTCGATACGAGCCGTTTTCTCCTCCACAATCGCAAAACACAACCGAAACCCCAAAACCTCTCTTTCTCTCTCGATTCTTCACGGAATTCTCCCGATTTTTGCCTCATTCGATTCGAAATCTTCCCTCTATCTCGATTTCACTCTTCAATACAAAATTCTTTAAGGTATAACCCTTTGATTTTTAGACTTTTATAGAGAACAAAGTTTCACCCAAATTTTGGCTAGAAATCGGTAGATAGGTTTGTTTTTAATCATTCTGAGTTGTTAGGATTGTTAGATTAGAGGCTTTGAGTATTAGAACTAGGATTTACACTATAAACTTGCGATTAGGATTGTTGAGATTCTTGCAGGTTTCGCGACTCGATATCGATCGACATCGAGCTTGCTCTGTCGATCGATACGTACATCTTAACTGGATCCAGAAGAGCATGAAATCGACCATTATCGATCGATATCAATTGATTTACATCGGTCGATATCGATGAACTTACTGGATGGCTGAGTCTCGTTTTCTTTCCTTTTTTTTGCAGATGGCGACTCGAGCTGCACATAGGGAGAGGCGAACCAAACAGAAGCTCGATCAACATGGCGCCTCCAGCAGTCATCCTCCACCTTCTTCTTCCTCTTCTGAAAGGGAAGATGAGCGAGACCCTTGGCCTTGTAGGGCTGGGGAACGGATTACGATCTACCAGCGTTTCACCAACCCGAAACGCGCCGCTAAGAGTCCTGAGTGCCTGCATCGTCCTGTGAGTAAGGATTGGGACAACTACGACAGCCTGTTCTACAATGCATGGATTAATGTGGAGGTCGCTCCCACACGTTTCATCGACCCCGCCACTACCAGACGCCTAGGGATCGACAAGGATCTTGGCGAAATGCTCATCCAGCTTGGATTCGGGACCATTGGCTCCCAAGCTTATGACCTCCATCATGAGCTAGTCCGCAGTTCATGGCCACGGTTCGCTAAGCGACAGATGCCAACGTCGAGGAAAAATCAGCAAAAGACATGAAATGGAACAAAATTTTATCCTTGAAGTAGAAGTCTTTGATTGCTGGGGTATACACTTCATGGTTCCTTTCCCTACTTCTTACGGAAACCGTTACATTCTAGTCGCTGTCGACTACGTTTCAAAATGGGTTGAGGCAATCGCTTTGCCCACTAACAATGCCTCTGTTGTTGTTAAACTTTTCAAGAGCATCATTTTCCCAAGATTTGGAGTCCCCCGGGTAGTTATAAGCGATGGTGGAACTCATTTCATCAACAAAATTTTTGAGAATCCACTCAAAAAGAACGGAGTTCACCATAGAGTTGAAACACCTTACCATCCGCAAACAAGTGGGCAAGTCAAATTTTCTAACAGACATATCAAAGCAATATTAGAAAAGACTGTAGGAGCCACCAAGAAGGATTGGTCTAGGAAGTTGGATAATGCACTCGAACAGCTTTTAAAACACCGCTAGAAACTACTCCATTTCACTTACTCTACGGTAAATCTTGCCACTTGCCAGTTGAGTTAGAGCATAAAGCAACCTGGGCTACTCAATTACTAAATTTTGACATAAAGACGGCTGCAGAACGGAGACTCATCCAGCTAAAAGAACTGGAAGAAATAAGGCATCTGGCCTATGAGAACTCCAAGTTATATAAAGAGAGAACCAAAGCTTATCATGACTAACACATTATATCGCGGCATTTCACCCCAAATGATTAAGTCCTCTTATATAACTCTCGTTTGAATTTATTGCCTAGGAAACTCCTATCTCGTTGGTCAGGCCCTTTTACTGTCATAGCAGCCCACTCAAATGGAACCGTTACCCTTGTCAACAAAAAAGGAGTAGAATTCAGGGTAAATGGTCAGCGAGTAAAACATTATTGGGTCAAGCCCCAAAATTATAAACCCCTCCGGTTAAGTATACCTAATCCCGCCGAAGAAACCGGATCGGTAAATTATACTCAATAATTTTCAAATAACGCTGAGTGGGAGGCAACCCACTATTAGAATTTCATTTACCATGCTTTTAGAATCAAAATTTTTAGTTATTGATTATCTTTATTCAGCAAAAATAGTAAACATATTAGCACAATTTGAACATATCGATCGATACGGAAATATCGAGGGCGAACTGCCTTAAGTCGATACGAGCCGTTTCTCCTCCACAATCGCAAAACACAACCGAAATCCCAAACCTCTCTTTCTCTCTCGATTCTTCACGGAATTCTCCCGTTTTTTGCCTCATTCGATTCGAAATCTTCCCTCTATCTCGATTTCACTCTTCAATACAAAATTCTTTAAGGTATAACCCTTTGATTTTTAGATTTTTATAGAGAACCAAGTTTCACCCAAATTTTGGCTTGAAATTGGTAGATAGGTTTGTTTTTAATCATTTTGAGTTGTTAGGATTGTTAGATTAGAGGTTTTTGAGTATTAGAACTAGGATTTACACTATAAACTTGCGATTTGGATTGTTGAGATCGTTGCAGGTTTCGCGACTCGATATCGATCGACATCGAGCTTGCTCTGTCGATCGATACGTACATCTTAACCGGATCCAGAAGAGCATGAAATCGACCATTATCGATCGATATCAATCGATTTACATCGGTCGATATCGATGAACTTAACGGATGGCTGATTCTCGTTTTCTTTCCTCCTTTTTGCAGATGGCTACTCGAGCTGCACAGAGGGAGAGGCGAACCAAACGGAAGCTCGATCAACATGGCGCCTCCAGCAGTCACCCTCCACCTTCTTCTTCCTCTTCTGAAAGGGAAGATGAGCGAGACCCTTGGCCACGTAAGGCTGGGGAACGGATTACGATCTACCAGCGTTTCACCAACCCGAAACGCGCCGCTAAGAGTCCCGAGTGCCTGCGTCGTCCTGTGCGTAAGGATTGGGACAACTACGACAGCCTGTTCTACAATGCATGGATTAATGTGGAGGTCGCTCCCACACGTTTCATCGACCCCGCCACTACCAGACGCCTAGGGATCGACAAGGATCTTGGCGAAATGCTCATCCAGCTTGGATTCGGGACCATTGGCACCCAAGCATATGACCTCCATCATGAGCTAGTCCGCAGTTCATGGCCACGGTTCGCTGTGCGACAGATGCCAACGTCGAGGAAAAATCAGCAAAAGACATGAAATGGAACAAAAGTTTATCCTTGAAGTAGAAGTCTTTGATTGCTGGGGTATAGACTTCATGGGTCCTTTCCCTACTTCTTACGGAAACCGTTACATTCTAGTCGCTGTCGACTACGTTTTAAAATGGGTTGAGGCAATCGCCTTGCCCACTAACAATGCCTCTGTTGTTGTCAAACTTTTCAAGAGCATCATTTTCCCAAGATTTGGAGTCCCTCGGGTAGTTATAAGCGATGGTGGAACTCATTTCATCAACAAAATTTTTGAGAATCCACTCAAAAAGAACGGAGTTCGCCATAGAGTTGCAACACCTTACCATCCGCAAACAAGTGGGCAAGTAGAAGTTTCTAACAGACAGATCAAAGCAATTTTAGAAAAGACTGTAGGAGCCACCAGGAAGGATTGGTCTAGGAAATTGGATAATGCACTCTGGGCTTATCGAACAGCTTTTAAAACACCGCTAGGAACAACTCCATTTCACTTAATCTACGGTAAATCTTGCCACGTGCCTGGGCTACTCAATTACTAAATTTTGACATAAAGACGGCTGCAGAACGGAGACTCATCCAGCTAAATGAACTGGAACAAATAAGGCATCTGGCCTATGAGAACTCCAAGTTATATAAAGAGAGAACAAAAGCTTATCATGACTAACACATTATATCGCGGCATATCACCCCGAATGATCTTATATAACTCTCGTTTGAATATATTTCCTAGGAAATTCCTATCTCGTTGGTCAGGCCCTTTTACTGTCATAGCGGCCCACTCAAATGGAACCGTTACCCTTGTCAACGAAAAATGAGTAGATTTCACGGTAAATGGTCAGTGAGTAAAACATTATTGGGTCAAGCCCCCAAATTATAAACCCCTCCGGTTAAGTATACCTAATCCCGCCGAAGAAACTGGATCGGTAAATTATACTCAATAATTTTCAAATAACGCTGAGTGGGAGGCAACCCACTATTAGAATTTCATTTACCATGCTTTTAGAATCAAAGTTTTTAGTTATTGATTATCTTTATTCAGAAAAAATAGTAAACATATTAGCACAATTTGAACATATCGATCGATATACGAAAATTCCATATCGATCGATACGGAAATATCGAGGGCGAACTGCCTTAAGTCGATACAAGCCGTTTTCTCCTCCACAATCGCAAAACACAACCGAAACCCCAAAACCTCTCTTTCTCTCTCGATTCCTCACGGAATTCTCCCGTTTTTTGCCTCATTCGATTCAAAATCTTCCCTCTATCTCGATTTCACTCTTCAATACGAAATTCTTTAAGGTATAACCCTTTGATTTTTAGATTTTTATAGAGAACAAATTTTCACCCAAATTTTGGGTAGAAATCGGTAGATAGGTTTGTTTTTAATCATTTTGAGTTGTTAGGATTGTTAGATTAGAGGTTTTTGAGTATTAGAACTAGGATTTACACTATAAACTTGCGATTTGGATTGTTGAGATTCTTGCAGGTTTCGCGACTCGATATCGATCGACATCGAGCTTGCTCTGTCGATCGATACGTACATCTTAACTGGATCCAGAAGAGCCTGAAATCGACCATTATCGATCGATATCAATCGATTTACATCGGTCCATATCGATGAACTTAACGGATGGCTGATTCTCGTTTTCTTTCCTCCTTTTTGCAGTTGGCGACTCGAGCTGCTCAGAGGGAGAGGCGAACCAAACGAAAGCTCGATCAACATGGCGCCTCCAGCAGTCATCCTCCACCATCTTCTTCTTCTTCTGAAAGGGAAGATGAGCGAGACCCTTGGCCACGTAGGGCTGGGGAACGGATTACGATCTACCAGCGTTTCACCAACCCGAAACGCGCCGCTAAGAGTCCCGAGTGCCTGCGTCGTCCTGTGAGTAAGGATTGGGACAACTACGACAGCCTGTTCTACAATGAATGGATTAATGTGGGGGTCGTTCCCACACGTTTCATCAACCCCGCCACTACCAGACGCCTAGGGATCGACAAGGATCTTGGCGAAATGCTCATCCAGCTTGGATTCGGGACCATTGGCACCCAAGCATATGACCTCCATCATGAGCTAGTCCGCAGTTCATGGCCACGGTTCGCTGTGCGACAGATGCCAACGTCGAGGAAAAATCAGCAAAAGACATGAAATGAAACAAAATTTTATCCTTGAAGTAGAAGTCTTTGATTGCAGGGGTATAGATTTCATGGGTCCTTTCCCTACTTCTTACGGAACCGTTACATTCTAGTCGCTGTCGACTACGTTTCAAAATGGGTTGAGGCAATCGCTTTGCCCACTAACAATGACTCTGTTGTTGTCATACTTTTCAAGAGCATCATTTTCCCAAGATTTGGAGTCTCTCGGGTAGTTATAAGCGATGGTGGAACTCATTTCATCAACAAAATTTTTGAGAATCCACTCAAAAAGAACAGAGTTCACCATAGAGTTGCAACACCTTACCATCCGCAAACAAGTGGGCAAGTCGAAGTTTCTAATAGACAGATCAAAGCAATTTTAGAAAAGACTGTAGGAGCCACCAAGAAAGGATTGGTCTAGGAAGTTGGATAATGCACTCTGGGCTTATCGAACAACTTTTAAAACACCGCTAGAACAACTCCATTTCAATTACTCTACGGTAAATCTTGCCACTTGCCAGTTGAGTTAGAGCATAAAGCAGCCTGGGCTACTCAATTACTAAATTTTGACATAAAGACGGCTGCAGAACGGAGACTCATCCAGCTAAAAGAACTGGAAGAAATAAGGCATCTGGCCTATGAGAACTCCAAGTTATATAAAGAGAGAACCAAAGCTTATCATGACTAACACATTATATCGCGGCATTTCACCCCGAATGATCAAGTCCTCTAATATAACTCTCGTTTGAATATATTTCCTAGGAAACTTCTATCTCGTTGGTCAGGCCCTTTTACTGTCATAGCGGCCCACTCAAATGGAAACCGTTACCCTTGTCAACGAAAAAGGAGTAGAATTCATGGTAAATTGTCAGCGAGTAAAACATTATTGGGTCAAGCCCCCAATTTATAATCCCCTCCTGTTAAGTATACCTAATCCCGCCGAGGAAACCGGATCGGTAAATTATACTCAATAATTTTCAAATAACGCTGAGTGGGAGGCAACCCACTATTAGAATTTCATTTACCATGCTTTTAGAATCAAAATTTTTAGTTATTGATTATCTTTATTCAGCAAAAATAGTAAACATGTTAGCACAATTTGAGCATATCGATCGATATACGAAAATTCCATATTGATCGATACGGAAATATCGAGGGCGAACTGCCTTAAGTCGATACGAGCCGTTTTCTCCTTCACAACCGCAAAACACAACCGAAACCCCAAAACCTCTCTTTCTCTCTCGATTCTTCACGGAATTCTCCCGTTTTTTTGCCTCATTCGATTCGAAATCTTCCCTCTATCTCGATTTCACTCTTCAATACGAAATTCTTTAAGGTATAACCCTTTGATTTTTAGATTTTTATAGAGAACAAAGTTTCACCCAAATTTTGGCTAGAAATCGGTAGATAGGTTTGTTTTTAATCATTTTGAGTTGTTAGGATTGTTAGATTAGAGGTTTTTGAGTATTAGAACTAGGATTTACACTATAAACTTGCGATTTGGATTGTTGAGATTCTTGGAGGTTTCGCGACTCGATATCGATCGACATCGAGCTTGCTCTGTCGATCGATACGTACATCTTAACCGGATCCAGAAGAGCATGAAATCGACCATTATCGATCGATATCAATCGATTTACATCGGTCGATATCGATGAACTTTACGGATGGCTGATTCTCGTTTTCTTTCCTCCTTTTTGCAGATGGCGACTCGAGCTGCACAGAGGGAGAGGCGAACCAAACGGAAGCTCGATCAACTTGGCGCCTCCAGCAGTCATCCTCCACCATCTTCTTCCTCTTCTGAAAGGGAAGATGAGCGAGACCCTTGGCCACGTAGGGCTGGGGAACGGATTACGATCTACCAGTGTTTCACCAACCCAAAACGCGCCGCTAAGAGTCCCGAGTGCCTGCGTCGTCCTGTGAGTAAGGATTGGGACAACTACGACAGCCTGTTCTACAATGAATGGATTAATGTGGGGGTCGCTCCCACACGTTTCATCGACCCCGCCACTACCAGACGCCTAGGGATCGACAAGGATCTTGGCGAAATGCTCATCCAGCTTGGATTCGGGACCATTGGCACCCAAGCATATGACCTCCATCATGAGCTAGTCCGCAGTTCATGGCCACGGTTCGCTGTGCGACAGATGCCAACGTCGAGGAAAAATCAGCAAAAGACATGAAATGGAACAAAAGTTTATCCTTGAAGTAGAAGTCTTTGATTGCTGGGGTATAGACTTCATGGGTCCTTTCCCTACTTCTTACGGAAACCGTTACATTCTAGTCGCTGTCGACTACGTTTCAAAATGGGTTGAGGCAATCGCTTTGCCCATTAACAATGCCTCTGTTGTTGTCAAACTTTTCAAGAGCATCATTTTCCCAAGATTTGGAGTCTCTCGGGTAGTTATAAGCGATGGTGGAACTCATTTCATCAACAAATTTTTTGAGAATCCACTGAAAAAGAACGGAGTTCACCATAGAGTTGCAACACCTTACCATCCGCAAACAAGTGGGCAAGTCGAAGTTTCTAACAGACAGATCAAAGCAATTTTAGAAAAGACTGTAGGAGCCACCAAAAAGAATTGGTCTAGGAAGTTGGATAATGCACTCTGGGCTTATCGAACAGCTTTTAAAACACCGCTAAGAACAACTCCATTTCAATTACTCTACGGTAAATCTTCCACTTGCCAGTTGAGTTAGAGCATAAAGCAGCCTGGGCTACTCAATTACTAAATTTTGACATAAAGACGGCTGCAGAACGGAGACTCATCCAGCTAAATGAACTAGAAGAAATAAGGCATCTGGCCTATGAGAACTCCAAGTTATATAAAGAGAGAACCAAAGCTTATCATGACTAACACATTATATCGCGGAATTTCACCCGAATGATCAAGTCCTCTTATATAACTCTCGTTTGAATATATTTCCTAGGAATCTCCTATCTCGTTGGTCAGGCCCTTTTACTGTCATAGCGGCCCACTCAAATGGAACCGTTACCCTTGTCAACGAAAAAGGAGTAGATTTCACTGTAAATGGTCAGCGAGTAAAACATTATTGGGTCAAGCCCCCAAATTATAAACCCCTCCAGTTAAGTATACCTAATCCCGCCGAAGAAACCGGATCGGTAAATTATACTCAATAATTTTCAAATAACGCTGAATGGGAGGCAACCCACTATTAGAATTTCATTTACCATGCTTTTAGAATCAAAATTTTTAGTTATTGATTATCTTTATTCAGCAAAAATAGTAAACATATTAGCACAATTTGAGCATATCGATCGATATACGAAAATTCAATATCGATCGATACGGAAATATCGACGGCGAACTGCCATTAGTCAATATGAGCCGTTTTCTCCTTCACAATCGCAAAACACAACCGAAACCCCAAAACCTCTCTTTCTCTCTCGATTCTTCACGGAATTCTCCCGTTTTTTGCCTCATTCGATTCGAAATCTTCCCTCTATCTCGATTTCACTCTTCAATACGAAATTCTTTAAGGTATAACCCTTTGATGTTTAGATTTTTATAGAGAACAAAGTTTCACCCAAATTTTGGCTAGAAATCGGTAGATAGGTTTGTTTTTAAGTATTAGAACTAGGATTTACACTATAAACTTGCTATTTGGATTGTTGAGATTCTTGGAGGTTTCGCGACTCGATATCGATCGCCATCGAGCTTGCTCTGTCGATCGATACGTACATCTTAACCGGATCCAGAAGAGCATGAAATCGACCATTATCGATCGATATCAATCGATTTACATCGGTCGATATCGATGAACTTAACGGATGGCTGATTCTCGTTTTCTTTCCTCCTTTTTGCAGATGGCGACTCGAGCTGCACAGAGGGAGAGGCGAACCAAACGGAAGCTCGATCAACATGGCGCCTCCAGCAGTCATCCTCCACCATCTTCTTCCTCTTCTGAAAGGGAAGATGAGCGAGACCCTTGGCCACGTAAGGCTGGGAAACGGATTACGATCTACCAGCGTTTCACCAACCCGAAATGCGCCGCTAAGAGTCCCGAGTGCCTGCGTCGTCCTGTGACTAAGGATTGGGACAACTACGACAGCCTGTGCATGGATTAATGTGGGGGTCGCTCCCACACGTTTCATCGACCCCGCCACTACCAGACGCCTAGGGATCGACAAGGATCTTGGCGAAATGCTCATCCAGCTTGGATTCGGGACCATTGGCTCCCAAGCATATGACCTCCATCATGAGCTAGTCCGCAGTTCATGGCCACGGTTCGCTGTGCGACAGATGCCAACGTCGAG
>CAKOAT010188933.1:5897-54620 GCA_932364175.1 Eruca vesicaria subsp. sativa | reverse complement strand
ATATGAAGGAAGTCGCTCATACCCATCTTCCGCGGATCCTCTCACCAATTCTTGCGCATATAACAATGCTCTGTATGAAGTGGTGTAATCAAGTGTCATGCCAAACATGTTCTTCATTGCATCTTTGATATGCTGCGGATTCAACCCATCAATGATTCCAACATGATCTATGAAGAGTCGACCAATGTACTTCGGAGTAAAGTGTTTCCGCCCAGCGATTCTGTCTCCGGTGGAACATGTATGAGTTTTCAAATACTTGCTTACCCAAAATGTCTTAGTCCCATGTTTCACACTTGCTCTGATCTTCCATTGACAACCACTAACCCGACATGTTGCCACAAAGAGAGTTTTGTTGATTTGTAAATTCTGAAGGAGAACCTGCGCCTCACCGCGCTCAGCCGCAACTCTGAAAGCAGTGCATCCTTGCTAGTAAAACTCTGGTTTACATAGATTCTTTCTGTAGATGATCCTTTTCCCTCACAGCCATATGCCTCTCCGTAATCTTCAAAACAAATTTCATCATCTTCTTCCTCATCCTCGTCTTTAATCTTTCCAAATTGACTGTAATCCTCAGGATCATAAAAATCTTCAGTGACAACAGGGATGTCAGCATCCTTCTCCCTATCATAATCCTCAGCTACATCCCCCTCCTGATCTTCATCCCCACATCAGCTTCATCCCCCACATCAGCTGCATCCTCAGCTTCATCCCTTTCCTCTGAAACCGTTCTCATCTTGCAAAAGCTTGATACACAAAGACGTACTTCTTGCGTTTTGGTTATCTCGAGCAAGTTTCGAACTTGTCTATCACTTGTAACATGAATAGGAGGAAGGTCTGGAGCTGGTAATGGGTAGCTAATCTCCACAGTGACTGTGCTCATGTCCAGGTTATAATCTTCTTGAGCCATTGCCACAAGTTCAACATGTGTTGAATCTTCATTCAATAAAAACAATCTTGCTCCTTTGAAACGATCAACCACAAAATTCCAACAACCATCTTCCAACAACCATTCTCCATACACTGCACGTAACTGATGCATCATCTGAGATAGTAAAAATAAAACACATTAGCAAACATAGAAGAAAAAAAAAGAAAGTTTATTAGAGATCGAAGCAGACGACTGAAATGTAAGTCGTCCAGACGACTAAACATTCAGTCGTCTGGTCAACGCAGAGGTTATTTTTGCAATTGACTTTGAAATTAGTTAGTTGGGACGACTGAAATATCAGTCGTCTGGGTATGTTTGATAAAAAAAATCCAGACGACTGAAATTTCAGTCGTCGAANTAGTTAGTTGGGACGACTGAAATATCAGTCGTCTGGGTATGTTTGATAAAAAAAATCCAGACGACTGAAATTTCAGTCGTCGAAGGTTAGTTTTGCATTTGACTAGAATATTTCAGAAGTTTGACTTTTTAGGACGACTTACATTTCAGTCGTCCTAGAAAGTCAAAATTCTGAAATTTTTTAGTCAAATGCAAAACTAGCATACGACGACTGAAATATCAGTCGTCTAGATTCTTAAGATATTTTTTGTAGCCAAAATAAAACAGACGACTGAAATTTCATTCGTCTATTGCAAAGTCAATTGCAAATATAACTTCTGCGTTGACTGGACGAAAGCAGACGACTGAAATTTCAGTCGTCTGGACGAACAGATCGCAAAAAATAACTCGATTTCATACCTTCAATTGGTGAAAGCACTTTCTTTGACTATATGAACCCTAGAAAATGTAGAATCAAGCACTCAGGAGCTCAAACAAAGGTAATCCACCTTGAATCTTTAATTTCTTTGACTATATGAACCCTAAAAAATGTAGAATCAAAATCTTGGATTTTTTTAGCTCATTGTGGAGAGAAAGTGAGAGATATGTGTTGTAATGTGTTGTTTAGTTCATGAGAATAGAGAAAGAAGAAGGGTAAATAGAATTTGGAGGCATTAAGAGCTTCAAAATTGGTTGTTCATGGTTGTTGGAGTATTGATGACAATGACAATCTTGTAATTACTTGAAGATGATGAGGGTGAGAGAGTAAATATGTTATTTTCGAAAAGAAAAAAAAAAGTTTGATGGAATTTTCGTGAATTATATGAACTTATGGGGTGAGTTGGGCAAAATAAAGTTCCAAAAAAAAGGAGGTTAGTTTTGTGGTTGACTTCAAGTTTCAGGTCAATTCTGCAAAAAGCCCTATAATATATCAGATAATCTAAAAATTCCGCCCCGTATAATCTCCGTTTAATCCTTAATTTTCTCTCTAGGTACTACGTCCAACCATGCCGCCTGATTAGTGCCTAGCGTGTTCTCGAACAGTGGTTAGTGCTAAATAATATTTACTCGTTCTACTTAATGCCAACAAGAATTTCACCCTATTTCGTCTGAGCAATAATACAAATACATTCAAATAGCATCAAAATAACATTTTCCCTGAAAAATAGCCAACAAAACAAATTGAAAAAAACATATTTATTGATAGGCTTATTTACCAAATATCAAAACGGGTAACTTGATTTTTAGTGACATATAGTAAGAGAAATGACGAGAGAGGTGGTGGTTTTGGTTAGATAATGAATTTGAGATTTTATAAAGATAGAGAGATAAATTTCCTTTTGTTAATACTTAAAGTTGTTTTAAGATTATAAATAAATTAAATATTATATTTTAATATTTATAATAATTTCAAATCTGAAATATTTTAAAATATAAAAAATTTCAAAAATCATCTATTTTTACAAAAACATATTTCAAAAATATAATATTTTATTTATAAAACTTTGGCGTTACCATCTTCTTTATAAATTACATAATATTATTTTTCAAATGTTATACATTATCTCAAGTAACATAATCAATTTATTACTGATATTAGTATTTGGACAAAACTTTTAGACATTTCAATAATCTTTATATCATCACATCAAAGAAAAAATAAAGTTTAGAAATAGAAACACAAATCTATATTTGAATTTATTACGCAATGTAAGAATAAGCTTAATTAAGATTTTATATTATTAAAATTTGATAAAAATATATATCAGTGTTAATTATCTTAACTAAAACTAAGAAATCTAAAATTCATTATGTTATAGTTTTATAAATAAATACAATAGTATAAATTATTATTTCAGAAAATGGAAATAATTTTTAAATTAAAATAATTAACATAAAATCAGATAATAAATTTAAACTAAATGAAAAATCTATTTAATTAATTGATACCTTTTCAAGAAAATAATGAACTTAAAAATAATTTTGAGAAAAATATAATTTTATTTTTAAAATATCTCATTTGGACGTTATTATTTCTCCACATGATGTAAAGCCATCTAGTATAGTTATTAAAAAAGTTTGAAAAGTTTAATTTTACCATTAAGCAACTTCATCCTTTATTACTATAATTCAACAACTGCGAATTATAAATAACAAACCAAAAAATTCATAAATATAACGATTTTGAAAAAATAAGTGTTTAAACAAATGCACAAAGTATATACTCTTTCTATTTCCTTTTAGTTTTTGTTTAAATTTTCTCACAAGTAATATTAAGAAAAAAAAATATTCAATTTATCTTGGCTACATAAAAATAAAATTAAACTAAATTCTTTCAACAAATAAGAAAATACAGTATTTTATAATTTGTTCACAAATTTTAAATGACATTAAATTTTATCTAAAATAGTGAAAACATCACTTATTATTAAACAAAATTAATATTTAAACTAATAGCGAGGAAATACATCTCTTTCACGCACTTCCATCTGATTTGTTGTCGTTGTTATTATCTTTCTTGTAAAACTTAAATCTGATCAAACAAAGATAAACCAACACAAGTGCTATGACGCTTACTATCATACCAAAGACTAACATACATAACAACCACACTTCCATTGTAAAAATAACTATAAGAGTTTTTGGTTTTGGAAGGTGAAAGCTGCCTCCTTGATAAAATTCCCAACTAGTACTTCCACCTGTAGGTACCAAATTTACAAGATGGAAAAATTTCATATGTAAATAAAAACCAAAAATAATAAAAATTAAAATACAACAATGTACTACCGTAACTGTATAAAATTGGACAGAAACAGAATCGAGATAAAGATCTCTGTGTTTATTTTTTAAAGGTCTGTAATTTGCTGGTTTGAATATGCTGTGGAATCTCAAATTTAACTGTCTATCTGTCTCACAGCACTTGATAACTAAAGCCTATCAAATATATATATACTAAGATGAGATCCGCACTATGTGCGGGATGAGTTTGTCTTGTCAATATATTGTATTACACATTTGTTCGTAATTTTCAAGTATCATAGGTATTATGAAACGTAAAAATATATGAATTACTTATTTGAATTGGAGTTTTTTAAAATTTAAACTATTTGGCAATATAAAGAGAGAATTTCATCCAGAGTCACATTTTGAGTTTAAGTTATATTATAGATCACTTTCAGCTACTAAGACACATTCTTTAACGTATTCCCTTCTTTACTAACTAAAATGTAACTAATAGGTCCCACCTTTTCAGATCTGGTTCTACGTTATTTTAATTATCCAATTCTTCAAAAAATTCTCATTGAAATTCTTCACCACAAGTAGCATACTTTCTCGATTCTAACCACAAGTAGCCTCCTTTTTCAATTCTCAGATGGAGATTGATCCCCATACGTCGCAATCTTTACTCAGTTCGCACCTCCACTTTGGCTCTCAGGTCCAAGTCGTTTCCAACTCACCGGGCGCGATTCCTCTCCCCCGTTGCAACCCAAGTTTCTTGTCGTTCTAAGTTCGAAATTGTCGTGGCCATGCTTTATCATCAGAATCAAGCTTGCCGTCACGAGCTCCGGATCTGCAAAAAAAAAGCTTGTGAGCTTCAATGGTGGATTTCCTCATATTTTCATATCCAGATCCCTGAACTTCTGATCCTTTATAATTTGAACCCCACATTCTCTAAATTGCAGATACACCCTCGCAAATTAATCTCTGAGTTTCTGAAATTGCACTTTAGACCTTGCTATATGCAATATGCATTCAAATGCAATATATACACCTAAAATGCAATCTAAATCAATATGAACTAGAAGAGATACTAAAAACCATTCAAATCATAACATATCAGTGTACACCTTTTTTGATGTCCACATGTACATTAATCTCATCGTATACAAACACTTGATCGTTCTATCATCGAATACCTATACATATTGTTATCATAGATAAACTCAGGTTTCTTACGTAAATACAAATGTGTACACTAACACGTGAGAATCAAAAAGATTTATGGTGGACCAAATATCACATAATATATTTATATATGCCATTTGTTAATATTCACCAATAGAATTTTTTTTCTACATGTGTAATGATTCTTAAATATTATATATGTACATGTTTGATGTACACACAAATTTTATTATCCATATGTACAATAATTCACATGTACATTAATTAACTTGTGTAAAAATTTAAATGTACACCCAATAAATTTGTTTCATACATTTATAAGTTTTAATATTTAGACGGTCAAAAATTATCAATATGTACATATATATTTGGACAGTTAAATATTGTCAATGTATACATATATATTTGATTGTCCATATGTATAAAGTTTTTACGAAAAATCACATATATACTTGGTACATTTATACAATTTCTAAACTATAATATCTGTGATTTTAATAATATACATATACAACCATTATATAAAAATATTCAAATAGACTCTTACAAATATATAAAATATATTTTCTAAGATTTAATATTTATATTGCTGATGACATATCCACATGTACATGTAAAATTTATTATCTGCATGTACAACCATTTTCATGTACATCAATAAATATGAGTCGTGTATTTGATATGGACTGAACAAGTTTGGAAATTAACTAATCAAAGTTTAGTTTTGTAATTTTCTTAAATTTTTTTGATAAATATTGTATGTAACATTAATTTATTTATGGATATATGATATCGCATGATTTTATTGAGTTCTAACATTTGTTTTTAGTTTAATAAATCAGTTTAGTATTCATTTCAATGTGTATAGTGAATATTTTTGTTTATTTTAAATTGATAGGGTTTAGAGTTCTTGATTGAAAATTTAGGTACAAAATTGAAAATTAATCTGTGAATATTTAGACTTTGGGTACAAAATGAAAAAAGCAAGAACTATAGGGACTAAAGTTGCAATCATCAGAACTTAGCCATTGTTGACTGAACCTTCGAGCTCGATCTTGGATCAATAACGCACAGTAACCACGGCGGCGGCAAGAGCTGAGAACATGAAAAAAACGGAGACAAGTTGGATAGGAGGACCGCGGTGGTGAGACACTGCCCAGAAAGTAGCGATGACTACAATCCAGAGAGAGACAAAAGCCATGAATTCGGGAGGAGCACTGCGGGTTCATGACGTGGAGGGGATGCGCCTGCTGTCGAATGGCAGGGAGTCAGGTTCGAGATCGAGCTTGAGCACGGACACACGACCGCAAACAGAGCTGAGGCGTGTTTTCGTGATATGGAAGCTCATGGCTTAGATCGAACTTCTCTGAGCTGTCTAACAATAAAAAAAAAAGGAAGAAGACGAGAGGTTTCTACGGATTTATCGTTGTCTTCTTTATCTTTTAGGTCCGATTTATTTTTGTATATTAAAATATTATTAAAGTTATGATTATTTGGAGTTAGGGTAACTAAGTAGAGATAACAATTGATTTATATTTAGGAAATAGTTAACAAAAAGTGTCTCAATAGCTAGAAGTGACCCACACTATAATTATAAACTCAAAATGTGACCTACACTGTAATTTTCTCCAATATAAACCATATACAGTAGTTTAAAAGTAATCAAAGTGACTCCCATAATTCAAATGATTTGACCATTACTCAGAAAAAAAAATTTGGCTGATTGAAGAATAAATATACGATGAGATTATACACTATTGTTGATGTTTATTTGAGCAATATATATGTGATAGTAATTGTTTATGGGCTTTTCTTAACAGTTTATGTTAATGGACTAAGGTATTGAAATAAAAAACATTACGACTTTCCTTGATTCTAATAACATATGGCTAAGACAAAATCACTAAAATTGTTGATCTCTCGACACTGGGAATAAGAAAAGGGGATTAGGGTTTACAACGTTTGATTTCTGATCTCCTAGAATTTCATCAGCAAAACTTACACAAAGGATTCTTGTATTCGCAATTTTCATCTTCAAAGTCTATTCATTTCTCCTTGCTGTTAATCACTCTGCAACAGCAATCATCTTCCACATTCCCGAGAGTATGAATAGCTACTTAGCTTCTTCTGCAGATAATGGGTCACAGTTCGGTGAATCTATTTCCTCCGTTGACACTTACTTGGACCAAAAAAGGTACCACAGCAGTTATATTTCAGATACGAATAGCCATAACCAAGGATACCAGATATTGTCTTTCTTAATTACTATTATGAATTGCCTTCCAAATTCGCCTTTTTTAAGGTGTACCATAACTTTAGATTAACAGATGATTTAAATCTGGCAGAATCTAGGTTGGACAGATAACGATTTGGTTAAGTTGACCTGTTGTCGAAGAACTCTATGTATGAGTAGTATTCTGTCACACTTTAAGGTAATGACTCACAAATCCCTTTCTTATTATCAGACTAAGCAAAATCATATCATGGAACTCTTTAATTAATATATGAACCAGTGATTGTTATATACTGTCCTATATAGACTTGCGACTAAAAAGTTATCTTACCAAAGAATTTTCTGTTTTTCATTATCTGACTTAGCTTCGAACGGAGTGTGCATTCTACAGGGATTTGACATTATAAAAATGTATTCTGTCTCTGTACTCTGTGCATTTCAAAGTATACGCTTGATTCACCAAAGTATTTTCTCAATGGTTTTTATATGGTTAATGATTTAAGTTGCTCAGTTATTATTTATGGTTATAAATTTTACTAATGCTGAATTGGAATAGTAACCTAGAGAGTGTATAAATATAAGCTTAGAATATGCCTATTTACACATAAATGTACATTGATTTGTATATATAGGTTATTCATGTAGTTTAGGAATAATGAATTAATCCCCTTTTATTATGTGTTTTTAACTATAGATACTTGGCGTGTACCTTTATGTCTCAGATTACTTAGGGGTCGCTCCCACCATGTCATTTTCAACATAAGAAAGGGATAATTAATTTAACAGGTAAACCTTAATGTATTCAAGTTTCAAACATATTTTGCTTTCATCACTAAGTAACGGTCCTTGTTTTACAGGTCAATACTTGCCTGCTTGCAATTTTATAAATTGCGTGTAAGGTCACACGGCACTTTCAGAAAATTACAACTCAAATGAACGTCATCAAGCAAACAGGTAAATATTCATGCTGTATATTCTTTTTTTTTTTAGAAATTTACTTTTTTTGTAATCAGCCTAAAAAGTATAGGAAATGTGTAATCAGAAACGAAAACACAGCAACAAACGCAAAAATATATATTTATATAGAGTAGAGACATCAAAATTAATTATGAAATCCGCACAACAAAACTAATTACAAAACCTACTCTAGCATCGACAAAGACTTTAACCCTTTTTTCCAAATTTACTTATAATCTAGAGTGTCTGCAAGTATTGTCACGGTTTATTCAGCCATAAAAATATAACAACAAATGCAAAAACAGAACTTTATAAAGAGTAGAGACCTCAAATTAACAATTAAAACAGAACAACAAATCAAATCAACCTTTAAAATACCAGAAAAACAAACGTAAATCCATAAAAAACCATCGAAAAATTCAAAGAAATTGCAAACATAAGCCTCTACCCCGTGGTCCATCAAGCGCAACGTCTCACTCTAGTCACTTTTTCAATCTTCTCATTCTTCACCTTTATAGTACACGTCATTTTTGTAACAAAGTTCTGATCAAAAGCCTCCTCCAAATTATTGATTGGTGGTCTACTGCGCTTGGGTGGTGTTAATTAGAGTCAGACTACTGAGATGAACCACCATGACACATTAGAGAACCTTTCATATTACGCATAAAAAAAATAAGCTTCTCAATTTGTACATTATATATGGAATATGGGTATGTTTCTACAGATTTATGATATAACCTCAGGTGCATCAGATAATGACCCTCCAGATGTGTTATCACTTCCCTGTTAACATTGAAAAACTTTAGCGGTACAATACTATCTTAGGGTTGAATCCTAAGATATAACAAATATTGAATCAAACTTTTACCATTGAAGATTGAGTGGAATCAAACTCAGTTATCATTGCTAGTTTGTGATGATCTTGAGAACCTTGAAAGTGTCATCAGAGCCATTCCAAAAAAATTATGTTTTGGAAAGCACGTACGATCCTGCTGTGGTTTAATGAATGATGAAATGGCTAACATAAGCTTGGCATATATAGATAAAAATCAGAGCATTGATGAGAAGATATTCGAAATATTAGCACAATTCATGAAATAGATTTAGCTTGTCAATCACTCCGTAATTAACGCAAAATTACATCAATATTTGTCATATATACTTCCTTGACAATGGGGCAATGTAAATGTAGGAGGGAGTGGCGGAAGCACACATATATCTTTAGTTCTTTACCATATATAAGATATACAGTGCATTTAAAATATTTAACGTAGTCAAAACTACGTATATTCTTCTCTATAATTTAAATGCCCATATCGTCCGTATTTAATTTCCGCATACCACTAGTAAGTATGTTAGATTCATTCTCATCTTTCTTTCATAAATTGGCATACAATAACTAACCAAACTCAATTTGTTTTGTTTACAATATACCATGTCGGTTTGTGGAAATAACCTTTAACCACTTATTTGAATTTCACTAAGTTCTTGCCATATTTCAGGAAACAGGTTTTGTAAGCAACCTATACGACACATAGCTGTAACACGACATGTCGAAAGACTCTAAATTAACCATTTCTGGAGCATTAATTGTTTATAAGTTACTGGTAATACTCTGTAGCATGCTAATCATTTCTGGAGCAATGAATTAATCAATAGTATTATATGACTAATTGAGTATCAATAGTCACTTAGCTAATATAGAGTTTGGACACAAAAATTTAAACTAAGATAATATAAGTTAAAATGGTAATAATTTCTATATTCACTAAACCTTTTTCTGGTCAAAATGGCATAATGGTGTTGTAGAGTTCTTTTGTCATGTTGAAGTAAGCGTGGACATTATGAGGGGGTTAATGGTCAATTCATACATCAACAGAAGATCACGGTCCCGATTACATAAACTCGCATCCTGTGCTAAAACATACACCAACTCAAATTATATTTAAATTTCATACATCCTCCGATCAGTACATAAACTCGCATCCTGTGCTAAAACATACACCAACTCAAATCTATTATATTAAAAGAGAAGTCATGACTCACTTCATGTGTGATATTTTAATTTGGATCATCCTTAGAAATTTATAAAATTTTACATAACATCATTATAATATCTTTTCACATCTTTAATTTTATTTGAAATAAAAATAAATAGTTTTAAGAAAATTCTAACAAAATCTTTTAAAAATCTTTTAGAATCTTTTCAAGATATAGTTTCAACAATTATTTGATTAAAAATTTAATTATTATAAAATAGAAAAATTTTAATTCATTTTTTTATAAACAAAAAACTAAAACTATGTAAAATACGTTTAACACTATCCCAAAATTTTGTTTATGTATTATGTAGGTCCAACTTAATTTACTTTTTTACATATATTTCAAATTTAGAAATAAAACAAAATATATAAATTAGTAATGTTACATAATAATGTTATAAAAATTGTTAAAAAATAAAAAAAATTGATAAATTTTATATTAATAATATTATAAGTCACACAAACATTATTATAAAATTGGATAGTATACATAATCAAATTATATTTATTTATTGATAAATTTTATTATATAATTTCAAATATTTCGTATTAAAATACCCGCACGGTTGTGCGGGTCGAAATCTAGTTATATTTAAATTTTATACATCAACAAACATTTTTCAGTAAATTCATACATTGACCGTATCTCCGTTAGCCAAATATTAACGGGATTTTACGTGGACTTAACGGATGATGACGTGGATTTACAAGATTAATACAACGTCGTTTTATTAAAAACAAAATCTATTTAAATCCGGTTTAGAGGGGGATTCGAACCTACGTCCACCACAAAATCTCATTCCCCACTCGACCATCTGCCATAAGTACATAATTGATATAATGTATCATATATACATATTTAGCATTGATTGGTTTCAAATTTGCCACAAAATTTCTTTATAATTTGGTGTAGAAGGGTCATCGAACCCGGGTTCCTAACAATAAACCATCCCCCACTCAACCACTCTACCATGTATGCTCAATTGGTCTAATACATCATCTATAGATATATTGGGTTTGGTAAGAATTGCTCAAATATTTTATAAAAACAAAAAAAAATTGCTCAAATGTTAAGTTTTCTATTTTATAAAAACAAAAAAAATTGCTCAAATGTTAAGTTTTAGAAAATTGAAAGTTTCAATTTGTTTATATATTTTAATCCAAATCATTTATATTTGAATTTATAACTCGGCTTCGAATTTTCCTCTAAACCAAATGAAAACGAATGACATCTATACATATTTAAGATCCATTTGTTCCAGATCCCAAAAATCGTGTTCATTTAGTTTAGAGGAGAATTCGAACTCGGGTTATAAATTCAAATATAAATTATTTAGATTAAATATATATAAAGAAATTAAAACTTTCAATTTTCTAAAATTAAAAATTTGAGCAATTCTTTTATTTTTTAGAAAACATTTGAGCAATTTTTACCAAGCCCAATATATGTATATATATGATGTATTAAACCAAAAATCATACATGGCAGAGTGTCGAGTGGGTGATGTGGTAGTGGGAAACCTGGGTTCAAACTCCTTTTACACCAAATGGTAATTGATTTTTGTGGGAAACCCGGAATTGATAAATGATAAATATGTATATATGATTAATTAAGCCAAATCTGCATACATGGTAGAGTGGTCGAGTGCAGGCTGAGTTATTGTAGGAATCCAGGTTCGAATACCGCTCTAAACCAAATTGATTTTTTTTTTAATAAAACGACGTCGTTTTGGGCTTAGAAATCCATGTCATCATCTGTTAAGTCTACGTAAGACTCCGTTAACATTTGACTAACGGAGATACGGTCAATGTATGAATTTACCGAAAAGTGTTGGTTGACGTATGAAATTTGAATGTAATTTGAGTTGATGTATGTTTTAGTACAGGGTGTGAGTTTATGTACTGATCGGGACCGCGATCCCCTGTTGATGTATGAATTGGCCGTTTTCCCCATTATGAGTGGAGAGTACTCCGCTATTTTTGGTTTTGATTTTTTATCAAAAGTAAAAGCTAATGTTATGGTAGAAGGAAATATGCTAATCTTTATACAAGGTTATTATGATGAAATATGGAGGACGACAATTATAGAGAATTCAAAAGATCCATCTTATGATCTTTCCATAATATTTTACATCAACACAAACATATCTCTTCCTTCGTGTGGATTCAATAAGAGGAAAGAGAAGAGAGAGTTATAAAGAGAGGAGAGTGAGGATAATGCAAATATAAAGAACGATAATAAAGTCAGTCCAAATGGAATTCCTGTAAATAGTTTAGATGGAAGTGGACGTTTTCATAGGTGGTCTGAGAAACTCTGTATGAATGACATATCAACAAATGATACTTATGTAAATATAATACCATTTAAAGGTTCTTTTTTGAATCTGCTTCCCTTTCAATAATAAGGAGATATATATATATATATATATATATATATATATATATATATATATATATATATATATACTGTTCATCACAAAAAAAAGAAGAAATTTTTGAATTGGATGTGTATTAATTAATAACTAGAGTTTAACCCGCACATCCGTACGGGTAGATTTTTCATTTTATAAATATATAACTTAAAATTTTAAATATATGATTTATATTTTATTTTTAATTAAATTTAATTTGTAATTATATTTAATAATGAAATACTTATTTTATATAAAAAATATTTATTTTTTTTGGTAAGATATTGTTAGATTTTTTTCAACAGATTTTGTTATCTTTAAATAGATTTATTATTAATATCTTTATTAATTATTAAGATATTTTCAAAACAATATATTTGATTGGTTAAATAATTATCAATTATGTCATATTAAATAACTAATGATATGGTTCAACATGACTTCTAAATAGTAGATAAATTTGGTACTTTTCTTTTAATAGAGAAGATGAGATGAGCATGGATTTTGTAGCCCAAAAATAAAGTGGGCATCGCACTAAATGAAAAATGTATTTTGATTCTTTCATAGTAAAATATAAGAGTTGATAGCATAATGGGCCTCATTATGAGTTTTCTTTGCACTCAAAGGCACTTGTTGCTTGTAGCACACAATCATGGGAAGAACGAGATATTGTGGACTCTTATGCCCTTAAACAAGGCGGAACCGGTTGAAGAAAATTTCCAATGTAAGTGTTTTTTTCTGTTTAGTTAGTTTTTTTGTATTTATTATTTATAATGTAAAAATTATTGTTATCAATTCACCATTTATTTAGTTAGTTGATTATTTTTCAAATAGTAAAAATATATAAACAAATAAATTTGATATAATAGATTGTATATTTTTCTTCTATGTTTTGAGATCTATTTTTATATATTTATTTTGATAGTTTAGGTTTTATAAAATTTTAAATTGTATTATATGGAAAAAGATTTGTGGATAATAGTTTGTGGACGGTCAACTCAGTGAGTTGTGTACATATAAACTGTATATGAATGAACACAAAAGAATGTATATTTGTGAACATAACATTTCCATATATTCTCAGACTCTTCATTCTCTTCCTCACCATCATAGAACAACCCAAAACAATCACACCTGCCGCAAACACACTTAATAGTAAATATCTTAAGAATGTGTGGATGGAGGAATCATGGACGAGGAAACGTGGATACGAGAATGTGGATACAAAAATCTTGAACAAAGAAGCACTGAAAATACACCATATCATTACAAAAAAATAGATTTTAAAATCCATTACAACAATTTAGCAATTTAAAATAAAAAATATATCATCACAAAAAAAAAGTAGATTTTGTAGACAAATAAAAAGTGGACGCATATAAAAAGTGGATTTGTGGACAAATAAAAATGTGGATGCACAGATTTGTGGACAAATAAAATTTGCATACTAATGGGTTGGAGAACAAAATCAAAAAAATTGAGGCGTATATGAAATGAAATTAGCACTATTTTAAAGCTTGGGGGTCAAAACCAAAGTATACGAAATAACAAGGACCATATCCATAAATAATCAAAAATCTGATTCTGAGTAAACTTGAACATTTTCTGAAGACCATGAAGAAGAAGACACGGCGGCTCCGACTGTTGTCATCCACAGATCTGACGTCATCGTTAAAGCAGCGGGGCTGCCGTTTCCGGTGGAGGCGGAGGAGGAGGCTAAGAGCTCTGCGTTCTTAGCCGCTCACAGACAAAGATCCCTTTGTCAATTGACGCATGCTCCCTTTCAAGGATCTTTTCAATAACACACTCCCTGCAATGTCAGTCAAACAATATTGACACTGATCTCATATATTTTCGTTGGCCTTGACAGAAACGCTTGTATAAAAGATGCCGGTTTAAGGGAACTGCGGGAGTTAGGGGCACAAACACCGACGACGCAAAGTGCTTAAAAACAAAACACTGTAGTGATAGAATCTTCTACAAACCAGAGAAGCAAGGAGCCTTCCAAGCAAGATTATATCTGTGAGCCAAAACACGAGAGTGTAAATCCAACCCACACAAAGAAGAGCACGGAGAGTTTGCTGATCTCGTCACAGAGCACCAAAATTATAGGGAGGAACTCGAGAAAGCATCGGACACCCATGACCTGTATTCAGTCACTGTCCTTGTGCGGGAAGATAGCAGATCGAGTGGGGAACCAGAGACCACCGACACCGAGTGAGATGAAGCACCACCACTTTGCACCAGAGAAGAAATCATTGTTTCTAACCTCAACACGAAACAATAAACTTCCAGATCTACAACAATTGCATGAGATATCAAACAAAGAGGACATCAATCGAAAGAGAAGAGACGGAGTCTCTCACGGAGGCTGTGAGATAAAATGCTAGTCAGAGAGAGAGGTCAATGGTTGAAACAAGATACGGCATGAGGTATTTTCACGTTTTTATTAATAAAAATAGTAAATATTTCTTTAAAGTTTGGTTGCCTTAGTTGAGGGTCATAATAGGCAAATCACAGATCAAATGTACACTTCAAGTTAAAAGTGTCTCCAAGCGTAATATGAAAGTGAAATGTGCCTGTGAAAGTAATTTTTTCAAAATGAAGAGGTGAGTTGATTTTTGTATGTTACAAAATTAAACTCAAAATCAAATTGTCATTATTAAAGGTTCAATCAAAGTCGTAGTTTAATAGGAAATCATATAAATATATATATATATATATATATATATATATATGGTAAAATCCTAAGAAGATAATTCATTATTATATTTATATTTTCATGATTTAGTTTTCCTATATACTCTTTTAGGTTATTGATTTTTCTATATACTCTTTTAGGTTATTAATTTTTTTCCTCAAAATATAGTATATTGATAATACTATAATTAAGACGTAAAATATCAAATATATATTATTATATGTAAATAGATTAAAATTTATTTTATAATATTTATACTGTTTTAAAATCTGCAATATTTTAAAATCTACATATTTCCAAAATTATCTATTTTTTTTACAAAAGCATATTTCAAAAGTATAATATTTCTTTTAAAATTGTGTCATTATCATCTTCCTCTATAAATTACATAATATTATTTTTCAAAAGTTATTTCATGATTTCAAGAGTATTGTAACATAATTAATTTATTATTAATATTTATGTTTGGGACATATTTTCAAATATTTTAATAATCTTTATATCATCACATCAAAAATGAAATAGAGTATACTAATATTTACTTTACTTTTGTGGATAGTTAAATAAGTAAACCTATATTTAAGTCTATTACTCAATGTAAGCACAAGCCTAATCAAGTTTTTAACATAGTGAAAGTATATATTTAAAATTTGATAAATGCAAATATTATAGTTTATTATGTTAACTAAACTTAACCAAACTAAAATTTATTAAATTATATGTTTAGAAAGACATAAAATATATATTATTATTTCAAAAAATGAAATTAAAAAAAAAATTAAACTAAATAACATACAATAAGATAAGAAAATTAAACGCAACGAAAACTACATATAATTAATTGATACTTTTTCAAGAAAATAATGAACTTAAAATTGATGAATATATATTTTATTTTAGATAAATTATATTTTAAATGTTATTGTTTTTGCACAAGATTTAGGAAACCATCTAGTATAGTTATTAAAAAAATTTCCGAAAGTTTAACTTTACCATCAACCAATTTCAACCTTTATTATTATCCAAACTAAAATTTATAAATAACTAACCAAAAAATCACAAATGTCATAAATATAGTAATTTTGAGTAAGGAACTGTATATATTTTTAAAGGAAAAACACAAGTATACTCTCTTTGTTTTATTTTAGTTCTTGTTTCACGAATATATAAAAAAATACAAATTTTTATGTAATTTATCTTCCTTACGTAAGAAAAAACTAAATAAAACACTTTCAAGCAATAACAAAAAATGAAGTATTATATATTTGATCACAAATTTCAAATAACATTAAATTTTATTTTAAATAATTAGAAAATACTTATTATTAAATAAAATAAAAATCTTTGAACACTGTTTAAAGTGATGCAGATGGAGTACTTCTCTTTCACACACCACCATCAGACTTGTCGTTGTTATTATTATTTTTGTTAAACTTAAAGCCAATCAATTTAATGAAATCAAACACAATCACTATGTCGCACACTACCATGCCAAAGACTAACACACATAGCAACCATATTTCCATTGTTAAGTGATATACCATGGTTTGACCCATTTTTAGTTATAGTATATCAGTATTTTTATTACTATTTATGATATTATAGAAGCTATTAAGCATATTTATAGGTTCATGAATATTTTGGAAGAAAGTGATGTTTTTGGAGCATTTTGGAAAGAATTAGAGAAATCACTCGATTTGGATATCGACCAACACATTAAGGTCAACACGGAGTGTTAATAATCGATCAATATTTTCTTAGCAGAACCGATTGATACCGAAGGCGCAAAAGACTAATTCGCGACCCAACCGACTTGAAGCCCAAGATTTCACCAAATTATAATTATGCCCCTGACGAGTTTTTACCTAAGTATTTATACTTTGCCAAGGTGTTTTAGGCAAAGAGAGCTTTCTTGTATTCTTATTTTCACAGCAAAAGGGTTTTAGGATTTTTAGAGTTGGAGAGAAGATCCAGAGAGATTTGTGATTGGAACTCCATTATTATCTATCTATTTTATGAAGTTTATTTACTTTGCTTGTGTTATGAATTGCTTAGTTATGTCTGAGTAATTTACTTGTTAGGTTTAGGGTTCAAATAGGTTAGAGGGATTAACCCCAACTATAGGACCGCTTGTTGTGGTATTCATTAATAGAATTTTTTTTAATGCTTATGTCCTAGACTTGCTAACTAGGAACCTGAATCTAGGAATTTGGATTGTTATAGCAAAAGCTAAACAATATTGACTTTCTAAATCCATTCTATTAAGCTAGGATTTGTTACAAACACGGCGAGAGACTGATCTAGGAATCTATAGTGAGTATAAATTAACTCGCACATATAGCTTAATTAGCCGCATCAATCGATATCCCTATTGGAAATCGATCGACGGCGAGAAGTGAATCGATCGACATTCATATAGAATAATCGATCGACACTGCTATTGATCGAACACTCTTGTTTGGGTCAATAAATCTAGTTAATAGAAAAATTCAGTAAGCGGAAGCCCAATGAATTGGTTATTTAGTGGTTGAGCTCTTTAATACCATACATATAACTAATTAGCACATAAAGGATTATAATCTCCAATACCTGAACAAAAACCCTAAGGCTAACGTCTTTCCAATTAAGTTTCAGCCCTCAATCAATTTAGTGTAGAAACTGCCTTGCTCGATTAGGATTACTGTTATTTCTTGATTAGATTTAATTGGTTCTCTAATTCCTTGTGGATTCAATCTTTAAGTACTACAACTGATCTCTTGTTTGAGAGAGTAAGTCACTCCTTAGAGTAATTTGAGTGATATCAAATTTGGTGCCATTGCCGGGGTGCTTTGATGCCATTAGATTTAGTCAAATAATTCTAGGTTCTTTTTTTTCTTTACCCCCTTCTCACAAAAATAGTTTTTCTTGATTTCCAGGTGTATGCACAACATTACTAGAAGCAACAAGGAAAAATAACTACTCTTCTCAGAAGACCCAGCAAGCTTAGAACGTTCGATCCGCAAAGACCTATGCTCCACATCAATCGATATCAACACTCGCATATCGACCGATTTTCTCCAACCATTGTCAACCGATTCCTCTTTCAAATCGATCGACATCAACAATTCTTTGATGACCGATTTCATACACTCGACATCGATCGATACCACACGTCGTACATCGATCGATACTACCATTAGACATGGTTGAGATTCTGATACTCATGCTAGTTGAGAATGGAGACCTGCATGACCAGGAAGGTCATTTGGATAATACACCAGGTCAAAGAGTATATGCTTAGGGGACTGTAATCCCTGAGCCTGATACTGATGAGGATGCTCGACCCAAGACCTTGGCAGACTACAACCGTCCAGACCAGTACTATGCCAACAAGTCAGCTATTCGTATTCCAGACATTCAGAGAGATAATTTCGAGCTGAAACCCCAGTACTAAACACTCGTGGCACATATACCCTACTGTGGGTTACCCCACGAGTATCCTATGGACCATCTTGAGAGGTTCGAGAATCTTATCGCTGCTATTAGAGTTAATGGAATCCCTGAGGATTACTTACTTTGCAAGCTCTTCAAGTACTCACTTGCTGGAGATGCTTTCGCATTGGCTTAAGCAGTTACCACCAGGATCTTTTACATCCTGGGCCGACATCAAGAACACATTCCTGCGTAACTTCTTTAATGAGTTACGAGCTGAAGAACTGAGGAGCAAGATTGCTACCTTTGCGCAGAAAGTTGGGGAGTCTTTCGAGGACTCTTGGATCAGATTTAAGTTCTATCAGCGAGACTGTCCACACCATGGATTCAATGAGGTGCATCTACTCAACACTTTCTTTAGAGGTATCGCTTTGAGGTATCAGATGGCTGTTAATACAACAAGCGAAGGGAACTTCAACACCAAGAATCCAGAGGAAGCTGTGACACTTATTGATAATCTAGCTAACAGCAGCAGTACCACGAACACTGACTCTGAAATGAAGAAATTTGTTACATTCCTTGGGAAGGAGCAGATGGAGGAAGTGAAAACAAAGTTGGATTTTTCAACCAACTTCTTATTAAGCAAGTCTGCTTAGCTGAAGATCCAGAGGCTGTAGATGCAGAGTTAGAAGCAGAAGTGAAGTACATTGGAGGTACTGAATTTCAGAGATCTTGAAACCAGGTTGATAACATGAACTTCAGTGGTAATGGTCAGAGAAACTACAACAAGAGTTTACAATTTCAGAGACCCTACAGAAACAACAGAAGCTATGAAAATTCATCTTACCAGAATCCACCACCACAGACTCAAGAGAGCAAGATTGAAGCTATGCTTGATCAGGTTCTTGAAGGACATCATAAGCTACCAATTGATTTCAATGGGAAGATTGATTTGATCTACAAAGAACTGGATACAAAAATTTGAAACTTGGGTACTGAGGTAAGGAAGCTTGAGACACATGTATTTCAGAATGGAGAAGTTGTTAAGAGGTAAGAAATGGATGAAACTATGAAAAACCATGTCAATGCCATAATGGATGATGATTTCTGGCAAGTGGTTAAACATTTGAAGCTGCAAGAAAACAATTTCGAGGAGGGAAACTCGCTGAGTTTCGGCGGATCGCATCCGTGTCGATCGACGCCATGCTTTGCAAATCGATCGACACACTCCTACACGAATCGATCGACAGACCTCAAGAGAGATCGATCGACATCAACTGACGAGTCGGCTGCATTATGCAATGCAATAAAGATTATGACTCACAAGGAGTTTGCAGAGAGACACCCACATCCACCCAGCCCTTCTACCATCAATCGACATCATGAATCAGACATCAATCGACAGAGAGATCATGCCATCGATTGACAGGCAACAAGCGACATAAATCGCTGCGATCCACTCACATGATGAGTGTGTTTTCCACCCATTGACATATCGCGAATCAATGTACTCAAAACAAGACACAAACCATCAGTCAACCCACCATACACCATCAGCAAGCCTTCAGACACTACATCAGAGCCTATGGATATTGATAAAAGCTACTTCAGGAAGGACCTTGAGGAAAAAGAAGGAAAAGGTTCTTAAACATCTGAAGACGGAAACTAATGATAAGGAGATGGATAGTTTCACTAAGAGAGTCCTCAGAATCCCACTGGATAAAACCTTTGAGTAGGCTTACTTCACCCACAGACTGTGGATGTTCTTTAGAGAGACTAAGAACACTGAGGAGGACATTAAGAGAATGTTTCATCATGTCAGGGTCATGATGAAGCATATGATTACACTGAAGAAGAAGAGTGATCCTGGGAAGTTTGCAGTACCATGTCTAGTGAAAGGTATTGAGTTCCCGAATGCACTATGTGATACAGAAGCATCAGTCAACATCCTACCAAAGGTTATGGCAGACCAACTGGGTCCGAAAGTAGAGCCTTCCAAGGAATCATTCACTTTTGTGGACTGTTCTGAGAGGAAATCAGGAGGTATCATCAGAAACCTTGAGGTGCAGATTGTTAATTCTCTTATCCCTGTAGATTTTCATGTCCTCGACATCAAGCTGAACTGGAATTTTTCCCTCACACTTGAAAGAGCATTCATGGCCACAGTAGGAGCAGTTTGTGACATAAACACCAATAAATTATGCCTTACACTGGTAGATCAAAACATCTATTATGATCATGTTTGTGTTGTCAAGCAACATGTACACTTTCTGGAGACTTGGGACAACCACGGATTCATCGCCGCATACCATTGTGGAGTTGAGTATGAAACCGATTATTCTGAATCGATCGATACACACTGTGTCATCGACCGATTCCATCAATATGCCGACGACCGATGCACATCAGGACACGTCGATCGACATGCAATCCACGAGAGGCACCTTACCAGATCGCTTCTACCCAAGCTTAGCCCTTGCAGCCACCAGCACCAAACATGATGACTAGTCCATAGATAGTTGCGGCTAAAAGTGGTTTCCATGAAAGTTTTGCAATAGAAACTGCAATCTCCCCACACTCAGAGGATCATAAGGAGGAATATGATGAGGATTATGAAGAGGAGTTTGTTAGAGAGATTCATGCTATTCTTACAGATGATACACTTCTAGAGCCCATTAACAGAAAAAGCACTCAGAATCGATCGACATGGATATCCAAACACCGATCTATATCATTCTGCATCAAACAAACCGACATCGCGAATCGACCGACTTGCATCAGCGCTCATCGATCGATTTGGAGGCCACCGACTTCAAGAAAATGGAAATTTTCAAATTCCTAGAAGGGAAACAGATGGCTATATAAGGAGTCTTGCCACCAAGAGAATGTCTTATACCATATAAGCAGACAAGATGCAAGCACCTACGCCCTTTGAAAGACAAAGCAAGAGAAGCACTAAATTCAGAGATCTTCATGAAGGAGGCACAAGTGCAACACTCAACCATCCAAAGATCACATGCCCTCGTCTTGCATCGATCGATACAGATGCTAATACATCAATCGATTTCAACTCCAAATCTCATTATTTATTTAAGCAATTTCATATATAAAACTTTGTAAAACCGGATGAGTTTGGGATTTTCAGGGATCTAGAAGGCCACGCACGAGCTATGGATGGAAGGATTCTACAAGCATCCAAAGAGGATATAGCAGACATCCTTCAGATGGCCAATGGACCAGAAAATCTCTTTCAGCAGCAACTAGGCATGCTGAAGCAACCATCGATCGACGTAGCACACCCAGTATTGACCGACAAGGACACCTGTCCATCGATTAGTAGAAGGAGTGAGAAATCGATCGACAACTACCCAGAATATGGACCGATTTTGGAACCAGAGCTCTACACCAAAGATGAAATCAACAAGATGATTGGATGCATCAGTGATTTCCAGGAGAGATCCAGACATTAGCTCAACGAGAATCTGGATACAATCTACATGGTTTTGTATGACAGCATCAGAGGTTTAACCACACGCATGCAAGAGATAAAAGCAGAACTAGCTACTATGCAGACACATCGTGCAGAGGAAGCACCCACAGTCACATTGATTGTCACCGTGAAGGACGCATCGATCGACGCCAACCACGCACCTGCATAAGAAGAGATGTTGACATGAACGGTAGATCCTTGGAGCGAGACATACATTACCATTAAGATTGATGAAGCCTACCATCCTCTCAACAACAACATTAACTGGTTAAGCACGAGGATTGAGTTGATACAGAAGGATTTGGATGTGTTCAATAAAGAGAAGTGTCAACCGGAGAAACCCGTATCGATCAATACCAATGCAATCACATCAATCGATGCCAGGTTCATCGCCATGAAGGAACGAATGAAGACTTGTGAAGATAAGCATGATGACTATACTTCTACATTTATGCGGTAGTTGAACACTTTAGACGTCCGAATGACTGCTATACAACAGGATGTTGACATCATCTAGAATCAACTCGACTTTCACCTACCAGGCTCGACATCGATCGACACGCACAAAGGCAAATCGATCGACATGAAGAAACTACCAGCACCGAATTTCTATACCAGAGCAGAGGTTGATAAAATCATTGATAGAGTCTACAAAGCTTTGAACACTACTGATGACTAGCTTGACAAGAGATGTGATGACACCTACTTCCCCTTCAACAACATCATCAATGGATTATATTCAGGAACACATTGGTTACAGAAGAAAGTAAAGGTGATGCAGAAATGGCTCGCATGTTCTCCTGAATCATCAACATCGATCGACAGATGCCAATGCAAATCGATCAACGTACCTACATCAGAAACGATCGACGCAGCAACAGTCGCAGCGGTCGATACCGAGTCTACACAAGAGCAAGAGAAGATGTTATAAGATAAGCTAGCTATATTTGATTCAGTGTAAGAGGAATTGAAGGAACTGTCAGAATAAGTCTACGATAAGATTTGGATGCACAGTTTTAGCATTGAAAACCTTCAAGAGAAGTTACAGAACTTCTCCAATACAATTTTCAAGATGGATGAAAGATGGGCCAGAAGTGATGAAACCACAAGAAGTTTCATGGCTACTTAGTTCAGAATAAGAAGGGATGATGTGGATACTTGTTTTCCAATAAGTAGCTGCTTTTCCACACACTAGCTGAAAATATCTCCAAAGTCGAGCTAGTGACTATAACAAAGCGATGAGTGGAAGGCAACCCACTATTAGGTATTTTCGTTTTGGTTTTTTATTTTCTTTTGTTAAGTATTTTTTTTATTAATGCAGGTTTTTATAAAAAAAAAGAGACCCAAGGAGAAAAAGATTAATGTTTTATCGACTGACGCAACACAGTCGATATCGATCAACACGACATCACCTGAGACGATCGATGCATAATCTTATACATCGTTTGATATTTAGCTCGGGCAGGTATATTGTTCTTCCTTGTTACATTGAGTACTTTTGATTTATTTCTTTCGCCATAATTCCGACTATTTTACACTGAGGACAGTGTAATATAAGTTTAGGGGAGGTTTACTGATATTTTTTTACTATGAGTCTTATTAAAATTGTTTTCAAAAACTATTTTTATTAAGCTTAAGGAAGGGATGATGATCGTATTTGATTATACTTGTTATCTAACCACTCTTTAGCACCATTCTAGAGTTATTGATTACATATAGTACTAAGGATACTAAAGTGGACCAACTTGTCAACTATTCACACTTGCTTAGATTGTTTGAAGGAACCACAGCTGACCTTCAACACTAAACCTGACATAACTGCTTGTCTTGGGGGGGGGGGGTTGGTATACATGAGATCGGAATCTTCAAACAAGTCTGGAAGGTAAAGTCTTGTGTAGATTTATCACATTTCTCTCTCTATTTTCGACCCTACATAGTTAAGTAGATAAATCTAAAAAAACGAAAATAGTGATATATGT
This sequence comes from Eruca vesicaria subsp. sativa, assembly GCA_932364175.1. Classification (NCBI taxonomy): domain Eukaryota; kingdom Viridiplantae; phylum Streptophyta; class Magnoliopsida; order Brassicales; family Brassicaceae; genus Eruca; species Eruca vesicaria. The sequence goes on along the minus strand of CAKOAT010188933.1, from coordinate 30,226 downwards.
ATAGGTTTTAGTTAGGTGGAATCTGAACATGACTTGGTGGCTACAACCATTAAAGCTTGATTCATAAAGATTCTAACAAAAGGGATTCGAATAGGACTTGGTGGCTACAACTATTAAGGCTCACTTCGTATGAATTCATGGATATAGGTCAAAAAGAAGTGATAAGGACTTGTTCACAACCACCATTAAGGCTAGTTTCATGGAAGCCTGTCCAATTTTGGTCAATAAATCATGCCTTAGAAGCAGATTTTGACTCAAGAGAAAAACTAGAAGAGAGAAAAGATAGGAAATAAATTTTACCTGCAGATCTAGATACTTGTTTGAGAATCCTTGCATCTTATGATCGATACTCCCAAGGTAAAGTCTGCACTTTTATCTATGTTAAAAAATAAGGTTAGTTGAGGGGAAAGTCAAATAGTATGTGCTAAGTTGCTGGCTAGATGAATTTGGTTACTAAGATAGGATATGCCATAATGAACTTCTGTGATTAGGACTTTTTGATGTGGATTGTAATATTGTTGAGGTGATGATTTCGAAGTTTTAAAATCTGTGAGTCCCTGCTGTTTTCAAACATCTTTCAAAGACACTGCCTGTTTGTTTTGCTTGAGGAAAAGCAAAAGGGTAAGTCTGGGGGAGTTGATATACCATGATTTTGACCCACTTTTAGTTATGGTATATTAGTGTTTTTATAACTATTTATGATATTATAGAAGCTTTTAAGCATATTTATAGGTTCAGAAGTATTTTGGAAGAGAGTATGTTTTTGGAGCAGTTTGGAAAGAATTAGAGAAATCACTCGATTTGGATATCGACCAACACATTGAGATCAACACGGAGTGTTAACAATCGATTGCTATTCTCTTAGTAGTAACGATCGATACCAAAGGCGCATAAGACTAATTCGGGACGCAGCCGACTTGAAGCCCAAGATTCACCAAATTACAATTATGCCCCTGGCAAGTTTTACCGAAGTATTTATACTTTGGCAAGGTGTTTTAGGCAAAGATAACTTTCTTGTATTCTTATATTCACAGGAAAAGGGTTTTAGGATTTTTAGAGTTGGAGAGAAGATCCAGAGAGATTTGTGATTGGAACTCCATTATTATGTATCTATCTACTTTATGAAGTTTATCTACTTTGCTTGTGTTATGAATTGCTTAGCTATGTCTGAGTAATTTACTTGTTAGGTTTAGGGTTCAAATAGGCTAGAGGGATTAGCCCCAACTATATGACCGCTTGTTGTGGTATTCATTAATAGAATTGTTCTTAATGCTTATGTCCTAGACTTGCTAACTAGGAACCTGAATCTATGAATTTGGATTACTATAGCAAGAGCTAAACAATATTGACTTCCTGAATCCATTCTATTAAGCTAGGTTTTGTTAGAAACATGGCGAGAGCTTGATCTAGGAATCTATAGTGAGTATAAATTAACTCGCGCATAAAGCTTAACTAGTTGCATCGATCGATATTCCTATTGGATATTGATTGATGTCGTGTGAAGTGAATCGATCGATATTCATATAGAATAATCAATCGACACTACTATTGATCGAATACTCTTGTTTGGGTCAATAGATCTAGTTAATAGACGATTTCAGTAAGCGAAAGACCAATGAATTGGTTATTTAGTGGTTAGCTCTTTAATACCATGTATATAACTAATTAGCACCTATAGGATTATAATCTCCAATACCTGAATGGAAACCCTAAGTATAACGCTTTTCCAATTAAGTTTCAACCCTCAATCAACTTAGTAGAGCAACTGCCTTTCTCAATTAGGATTACTGCTATTTACTGTTTAATCGCATACTTCAAATTTACTTTAATTTCAACCTAGCATTATTACTTGATTAGATTTAATTGGTTCCCTAGCTCCATGTGGATTCAATCCCTAAGTATTACAACTGATCTCTTGTTTGAGAGAGTAAGTCACTCCTGAAGGTAATTTGAGTGATATCAAAACCTAAAGCTGCCTCCTTGGCATAATTCTCAACTGGTACTTCAACCTGCAGGCACCAAATTAACAAGATTGAAAAATTTCATACGTAAAGAAAAAACTATAAATAATATAAATTGAATTACAACGATGTAATTTCGTAGTTGTATAAAATTGGATAGAAGCATAATCGAGATAAATATCTCTTTGTTTAATTTTCTATCATCACATCAAACTGTAATATTTCACGCTCACAAGGTGATTGCCTTTAGCTTTGTTGAGAGGAGTATCATGTACTACATTAATTTCTCAAAATAATAGACACAAATCATTAAAAGCAAACGTTTATCCTCTAACCTTTACATGTAGCACTTTCATCTTCATAGGAATTGGGTATAGAGGAAAGTCTGACATTGTTTTGGGCGGATTAGTTTTAGTTGTCTCTTTGAACCTATTTCTTGGGATCTATGTAGATTTACCGCCAAACCTCATATTCATAGGCTTTGACCCATTCCTCTTGATGATTTGATTTAATGATACACCTTTATATAAGGATCTTAGGTTCTCATCACAATGAACATTATCTCTTGAGATTAGTCCAACTAAGCTAAACTGTCTACTAGCTTTTGTCTTCTTCTTTCAAGATACATTATCATTGTACACAAAATTCAGTGAATGACACTAGTTTTTTTAGAAAAAAAAAATCATATTATGATAATTATCACTAAGTTCATTTGCCTCTTGCCGACACTGTTTGAACATCCCTTCTTTCCCTCTCCACAAGACCGACCCTACTTCTCCACTCCTCTCTAACAGATCTACTGGTTCTGATTTCCACCCTCCACTACATATTTAGGCTTACCAAAAAATTGCAATTGTGCGCTTTAAAATTTACACACTTTTTGGTGTTCATAGATTTGTCTAAGTATAATTTGTTTTAGAACTCAAGTACCACTTTCTAGAACTATTCCTAATACTTTCTAAGTTATAACGAAGGTCTACTAAATATACTTCAATGAACAATGAAAATGATTTGTGACTTAACCATTTAAGATAGACAAATAGAAAATCAGTTATATCATTACACTAATGTTTATAACCATCAAATATAATTTCAGATTAATACTTACCCCGCGTAAAGCACGAGTGTTCACCAAACATTATAATATTTATAATTTTTTAAAATCTGCAGTATTTTGAAAATCTACATATTTTGAAAATCTACATATTTTGAAAACTTATCTATTTTTATTAAAAAACATTTCAAGAATATAATACTTATTTTATAAACAGTGTCATTATCATCTTCTTTATAAATTATATAATATTATTTTTCAAAAGTTATTACATTATTTCAAGATTAATTGTAAAATAATTAATTTATTATTGATATTTATGTTTGGACCTGATTTTATGATATTTCAATAATCTTTATATTATCACATCAAAAATGAAATAGTAAATATTTATTTTTCTCTTATGGATAATTAAATTATTAAACCCATATTTAAGTTGATTACTCAATTTAAGTACTAGCGTAATGAAGTTCTTAACATAGTGAAAGTATTTAAAAATTGATAAATATAAATATTAGAGTTTATTATCTTAACTAAAGTTAACTAAACTTAACTAAAATTTATTAAATTATATTTTCATAAATAAATAAAATAGTATAAAATTAGTATTGAAAAAATTATTTTTAAAAAATTAATTAACATAAAATAAGATAAGAAAATTAAACTAAAAGAAAACTACAAATCAATAATTGATACTTTTCAAAAAATAATAAACTTAAAATTAAATGTAATGAAGATATATTTTTATTTTAGATGAAGTATATTTTAAACGTTATTATTTCTCCAATTGATGTAGGAGACCATCTAATAATCACTAAATTTTTTCCAAAAGTTTAATTTTACCATACACCAGTATCAACCTTTATTATTATCCAAACTGAGAATTATAAAAAACTGACCAAAAAACACAGATGTCATAAATAAAATGATTTTAAAAAAGAAACTATCAATTTTTGAAAGGAATGTCATAAGTATACTCTCTTTGTTTCATTTAGTTGTTGTTTAAGGTTTTGCACATATATTTTTAAAATACATATTTTTATGTTATCATGCTTACGTAAGAAGAACATTAAACAAAACTCTTTCAACCACTAAGAAAAATGTAGTATTTTATAATTGATCAGAAATTTCAAATGATATTAAATTTTATCTAAAATAGTGAAAAGATCACTTATTATTAAACAATATAAAATTCTTTAAACATTGTTTAAAGTGATGCGGATGGAGTACATCTCTTTCACGCACCACCATCAGACTTGTCGTCATTGTTATTACTTTTTTTTGTTAAACTTAAAGCCAATCAGTTTAAGGAAAGCAAACACAATCACAATGACACTGTGACACACACTACCATAACAAAGATTAAAAACCATAGTTCCATTGTAAAAGTAACTACAAGAGTTTCTGGTTTTGGATGGTGAATAATAAAAATTAAAAAATGAAATAATACAGTAGTTATATAAAATTGGGAAAATTATTTTTTTAGACCAAAAAAACATAAACATGGTCCTAATAGGATAAATCTAATTTAAAATTATCCGTTAGGTTAATATTTATCAAAATCCCAAGTTTATCCTTCAAAAGTATTAATAGAAACAATTATAATATATTAAGATATGACAAAAATAATAATAAATGTCAAATGAAGCCACTTATGTGTTTTAAATTTTTTTGTATTATCCAACGAAACAAAACCCTCCTCCAGAGATTCTGCCGGTTTTACCACCGGCTTCGTAGGCGAAAGTGACCACAAGTCACGATGCGTGTACCAAGCAGCTCGATCACTACATTCTAGTGATGTGAAAGATCTGCTATCTCTTGGGGTCTGTCATCTTTTATATTCCTCCATTAGTTCTTAAGGTTTCTCTTTCTCACCTCTTCACTGCTCCGCCTCTAATCTCTTTCTGAATTAGATTAATTAATTTGTTGTTCTCTGATCTGTTTGGTGTGCAAGAGATGTATTTTCCAATTGGTATCCGTCGAGGCTTTTGATTCCGATTAGTCATATCAATCTCGATGTAAACTCTACGGAGATGGCTAGAATCGGCGATGAGAATACTAAAGGCCAGTCTACTAATGGGCCTGCGGTAGGAGCCCAAATGAGTGACAAAAGACAGAACTTGAAGCCCACGGAACAGAGTTTGTCCTGTTCTGCTGCAGTGTTGAAGTCACAGTTTTGGCGTGAAGGTTGTACCTCAAGGCCAGCTCACAATTTCGTTACAACGAATAGATTCGATTGCCTGGCCAGCTGTGCAGTCATATGCTGATGTTTGACTGGAAGGATAAGATCTAGGGTTGTATATATTCACGTGTAGTGTCTCATTTGGAAGCAAGTTGAAAACATTTGAAATAAAGTAAAAGTTGTTCTTCTTCAATACATTTACTGTTGTGTTCTTTATGGTATCAGAGCCATGGAAGAGCCTTCAGAAACCTTGTCTACACCATCTCTGAGTATTACTCAGTGTGTTACTCTGAAGCTCAAGTCCTCGAACTATCTTCTCTAGAAGACGCAGTTCGAGTCTTTCCTTTCCAGTCAGTCACTACTAGGCTTTCTCAATGGATCTACAGTGCGACCACCACCAACTGTCACTACAAGAAACGGAGATGTTGTCACGGAAGAAGCAAATCCAGAGTTTGCTCGTTGGATGCGCAAAGATCAGTTGGTGATGGCATGGCTGTTTGGCTCGTTGTCTGAGGAGGCGCTTCGCTCTCTCTACGGTATGCACTCAGCTCAGGAGGTATGGATGAGTTTGGGTCAGAAATACAACCGTGTGTCAGCTACACGCAAGCTCGATCTTCAAAGAAAACTTCAAGGTATGTCTAAAGGTCAGAAGTCAATGACAGAGTATCTAGGAGATTTCAAAGGAGTTTGTGATCAGTTAGACTCTATAGGTTGTCCTGTTAGTGAACAAGAAATGATTTATGGAGCTCTGAGTGGTTTGGGGAAAGAGTATGAGTCCATAAGTACGGTTATTGAGCTCTCAATGGACTCTACTCAGCAGATGAGTTTTGAAGATGTGGTTTTTAAACTCGTTGCTTTTGATGCTAAGTTACAAGTCTACACTCAGACGACAGAAGCTACTACTCACTTGGCTTTTCATACTGGTCGTGGTTTGTATCCAAGAGGCCGAGGAAGAGGAGGTTACAGAGGCAGAGGTAACTATTCCACAAGAGGGAGAGGTTTTCAACAGCAGTTTGCAGGAGGTTCTGGTTCCAACAACAATACAAGGCCAGTCTGCCAGATCTGTGGAAGGTTTGGTCATATTGCCAACAAGTGTTACAACAGGTTTGACCAGAACTATCAGTCTCCGGACTCTGTGCACACTGCACTCTCCACCATGAAGCTCTCAGATCAGGAACAGACAACGGGTCAGGACTGGTATCCCGATTCTGCAGCCTCTGCTCACATCACCAACAATGCAGCTCAGCTTCAGTCATCCGAGGCATATCTAGGTAATGATCAAGTGATAGTTGGTAACGGTGATTATTTACCTATCACTCATGTTGGATCTCTTTGTCTGCAAACATCTCAAGGTACTTTGCCTTTAAAAGATGTTCTGATATAACCTGGAATCACAAAGTCTCTTTTGTCTGTATCAAAGTTAACTGCTGATTATCCTTGTGAGTTTACATTCGATGCTGATTCTGTATGTGTTAAGGACAAAGCCACAAGGAAGGTGATAACACAAGGAAGCAGGCATAAAGACCTGTATGTGCTGAAGGACACACGATTTCAAGCTTTCTACTCCACTAGGCAGCAAGCTACAGGTGATGTTGTATGGCATAAACGGCTGGGTCATACACACAAGGATGTTCTTCAGCAACAATCTCGAAGTTCAGCCATTGTAATGAATAAAACAAGCTCCAGTCTGTGCTGTGATGCTTGCTCTTTAGGAAAAAGTTCCAGACTTCCATTTTTAGATTCATATTCTGTTTCACATCATCCTTTGCAGAGGATTCATTGTGACTTGTGGGGACCTAGTCCTGTTGTGTCCTCACAAGGGTTCAAATATTATGTGATCTTTGTAGACAATTATTCAAGATTCACGTGGTTTTATCCCTTGAAGCTCAAGTCTGATTTCTTCTCTGTGTTTGTTCGCTTTCAAAATCTTGTCGAAAATCAGTACAAACACAAGATTGGTCAGTTTCAGTGTGATGGAGGCGGTGAGTTTGTCAGTCAAAAGTTTCTTACTCACCTTGCAGCTCATGGGATCAAGCAGTTAATCTCATGCCCACACACACCTCAGCAGAATGGTCTTGCTGAGAGAAAACATCGCCACATAACAGAGATAGGAACTACATTGATGTTTGAAAGCAGAGAGCCACAGAAGTTATGGGTTGAGGCTTTCTTCACGGCTACGTTTCTTGGAAACCTGGTTCCTTCGTCTGTTTTGGAAGATCACAAGAGTCCGTATGAGATATTGAATGAGAAATCTCCCGTTTATACATCACTGCGTGTGTTTGGTTGTAAGTGCTATCCATACCTAAGGCCATACATGCAGAACAAACTGGACCCAAAGTCTCTAGTTTGTGTCTTTTTGGGGTACAATGAGAAGTACAAGGGGTATCGATGTTTGTATCCACCAACAGGAACAGTGTATATCTCAAGACATGTACTCTTCGATGAAAGTAAGTATCCCTTTGCAGACATCTACAGCTCTTTTCATCCCCCAACTGACTCCACCTTGTTGAAGTCTTGGCGTTTGGTCAATCTTAAGTCTGTTATGCAGACAGATAACTCTACTGTTACGTCATTAGTCCCTGAAGATCTCCCTGCTCGGTTCATTGTGACAAACACACCTACACCAGCTCACAATGTTCAGGGTTCTGAGTCATCTACCTCAAACGACGTCAATGAGTATCAAGAAAATGATGAGACTGATTCTGGACAATCAAGTTCTAATGATGAAGCTGACGTTCAACCTGTTCCTGTTTCTCATCCTATGATGACTAGAGCACGTGCTGGCATTGTCAAACCAAACCCAAGATATGCTTTAGTCACAGTCAAGACTGATCATCCAGAACCACGGAGTGTTAAGGCAGCTCTCAAGGATCCAGGTTGGACAGCAGCAATGGCAGAAGAAGTTAACAACATGATAGAGACTGCTACGTTTGAGTTGGTTCCATCTGAAGACGGACAGAATCCGTTGAACTGTGGTTGGATTTACAAAAGGAAACTCAATTCTCAAGGTGAGCTTCTTAAACTTCGAGCTCGACTAGTGGCCAGAGGTAATGAACAAGAAGAAGGACTTGATTTCTTGGAAACGTTCAGTTCAGTGGTTCGTACGGCTACAATTCGAACCATCCTACATGTTGTAGTTACTAAGAAATGGCAAATTAAGCAGTTGGATGTGCAAAACGCTTTTCTGCACGGAGATCTCAAAGAGACTGTGTTTATGAGACAACCGCCTGGCTTTGAAGATGCAGCTAAACCTGATCATGTGTGGAAATTGAAGAAGGCAGTGTATGGTTTAAAACAGGCACAACGTGCGTGGTTTGACAAGTTTAGCAATTTTCTTCTTCAGTTTGGGTTTCAGTGCAGCTTTCTGGATCCTTCACTGTTTATCTATCATCAAGGTACTAATGTGATTTATCTTCTGTTGTACGTTGATGATATGATTCTGACTGGCAACAATGACACTTTGTTGGCTACGTTGTTGGAGCAGCTGTCGTCTGTTTTCAGAATGAAGGATATGGGTTTGCTACATTATTTTCTTGGTATTCAAGTACATCAGTGTGAAGGCGGCTTGTTTCTGAATCAGTCTAAATATGCTCAAGATTTGTTAGTTAATGCAGGCATGCGAGATTGTGCACCAATGCCAACGCCACTACCTATGAAGCTTGACAATCTCTCTGGTCATGATGAATTCTTTGCTGATCCATCCTACTTCAGGAGTCTTGCTGGCAAACTGCAGTATCTCACATTGACAAGGCCAGACCTTCAGTTCTCTGTTAATTATATCTGTCAGAAGATGCATCAACCTAGTGTCTCTGATTTTGGGTTGTTGAAGTGCATCCTTCGGTATGTTAAGGGTACTTATGATTTGGGAATAAGTATCACTGCAAACATAACCTCTACTTTACTGTGTTACAGTGACTCCGACTGGGCAGGATGCAAGCAAACAAGACGATCCACATGCGGATTTTGCACAATGCTTGGTTCTAATGTGATCTCTTGGTCAGCTAAGAGGCATGACACGGTTTCCAAGTCATCAACAGAAGCAGAGTACAGGACAATGTCGGCTGCTGCATCTGAGATTGTTTGGTTGCAGAATCTTCTCAAGATCATGGGGCTTCATCAGAGGGTCACTCCCCTTTTATTGTGTGATAACCTGCATGCAGTATGCTTGACGGCTAATCCGATGTTTCACAAACGAACTAAGCACTTCGACATAGATTATCACTATGTCCGAGAAAGAGTTGCTCTGAAATCTCTCGAGGTCAAGCATATTCCTGCGACACTGCAAGTTGCAGATATATTCACCAAACCTTTGGCGCAACAAGCATTCTTCAAATGGCGAAGCAAACTTGGAGTATCCGTGCCTCCTACGCCAAGTTTGAGGGGGAGTAAAGGCCAGTCTACTAATGGGCCTGCGGTAGGAGCCCAAATGAGTGACAAAAGACAGAACTTGAAGCCCACAGAACAGAGTTTGTCCTGTTCTGCTGCAGTGTTGAAGTCACAGTTTTGGCGTGAAGGTTGTACCTCAAGGCCAGCTCACAATTTCGTTACAACGAATAGATTCGATTGCCTGGCCAGCTGTGCAGTCATATGCTGATGTTTGACTGGAAGGATAAGATCTAGGCGTTGTATATTCACGTGTAATGTCTCATTTGGAAGCAAGTTGAAAACATTTGAAATAAAGTAAAAGTTGTTTTTCTTCAATACGTTTACTGTTGTGTTCTTTAAATACTCCTTCCCTAGAGTCAAGCTGCTCCAAAGTCTTCATTGTCTGTTAGGTATATTGAAGTTCGTTTTTTCCGATGCCAGATCGGATTGTAGTAGTGACTACGCTGCAAAGGTAGCAGACTTGGTGAAGCAGGAAGGTCATGAATTCGACAGCTTTGTGTTAGAAGTCTCTGTCCCATCAACGATAATGGAGAGTGAGCAGAGCGTGCAGTCTTGTAAAGCTTTATTTGCATTTATGTTTGGCTTTTGGTTTATCAGCGTATTGGGTCTTAGAAAGTATATCTCTTTTGCAATTTCTCAGTTTTTTGTATGTGATCAATGTGTTAATGTTTCTACCTTTGTAGGTTATACCTTAAAGGAAAGTATAACGGTGAATGTTGGGTGCAGAGTGAAAAGATTTCTGTAAAGGATGCCTTGAATCTAGTCCTGGATCCACTTAAAGCATCGTTCGTGAGTCTGTGTTCTGTTTTGTACAATTGTCAACTTCCTTAGGTTTTCACCTATGTTTCTATTGCTTGGTGTTTTATAGATAATTATATTATAAACTGTCAAATATGTGCAAGGTAACAAAATCTTAGAGATTGAAGTCTTTGCATGTCATCCTTGTTTTGAGTTTTGGCAGGGATGTTTATTAAACAGAACACTGCACCAAGATGTTTACTAAGCCCAACACGAGTCGCTGAAGTTTGCTTGCTTTTCTGTGAAATCATCTTTCATTAGAGGCAAACGTAGTCAAATGTTTTACTTACTTTTGAAACTGACTCGAATGTTTTTTGGTCCATAGACCCAAAAATTGACCTAAAAGGGTTTTGTCTCTTAATGCGATCAGTGTGCATTGTTTATATACTTTCATTCCTTTATAGGACCCATTGTTGTGATTCTCGTTCTATTAGTTTAAAGCTATCTTAATAAGGTTAATAGAAAGAAATTTGGTTTTCTCTGTATTGGTTATACCTTTTGTAAAACTTCTCAGTCTTGACGCTATATAATTCTAACTAATCTCTGCTTTGCTCACTTCATTCAAGAAAACATACAGGATGAAGAGTCATTACACAAACACCATGTGTGTTGCTCTTCTCTTGTTTTGTCTCCTCACCACATCCGCCTTTGCAAGATCTTTGAAACGCAGGTCACTAGTGACGTCAACACAACTGAGTAGCATATGCAATATTTTTGGCTTTTATCACATTCAACGTTTATATTCTTTTTTCCCGTTACTTAATTATTACTAGAACTTAACCCGCACCCCCGTGCGGGTGTTTGATCTAACTTTTGTTCAACGTAAACTCATAAATCGTTAGTTTTATTTAAAAAAATATTTTTATATGTAAATTTGCATACATAATAGAATATATTATTTATAATATAGATATTTAATAATTGTTATTTTATTTTTAAATAATATTATATTAAAAATTCATAATTTGATGCAATTTTATGTAATTGTACTATTCATATATTGACATGTAGTTTTTGTTAATTTATTTTAAAATGAAACAACATACTAAAAAGATAATTTTTGCATTAGTTTTCTATGAATTATCATTAATTTTATGATATTTTTTTTCTTGAAATTTGATCTCTCAAGATTTTATATTTGAATAAGTTAAATAAGACAATACTATATTTAAAAAATATTCCATTTAATATATATTATATATTTCAGTTGGTGTTTTTATTTTCACCACAAAAAAAGAAAAATCCTTGTAATTAATTAATTTTAATTGATTTTAAATGCAATGACATAATCTGTAAATAAAAAGAAATACAAAAGGAAAGTATTTAATTTATTGTAAATGTAATGGTTAAATGTGCAAATAAAAAAAATACTTAATCTACTATCCATGTTTCCAAACAGTGTTTCATTTATTCTGATATTCTTATTTCCAAACAGTACCAAAAGATACTTCAGTTTTAATAATATAGATGTTTTCGAGGATATATAGCTCCATGTTTGGTTAGCGGTCAGTCGAGTTCGAAGGCTAAAGAGGTTTTTTTTATAATTCTTACCCTTTTTGGTTAAGAAATTCGTGGATTTCAGTTATAGAAATACAAAAAAATATGAAAATATTCTCATAAATGCACTTCCTATATTTTAGAAGATTTGTTAGATTATCCGTAGAACTTGCTATCTACTATGTGTATAACGAAGACAATCAGTTTGAAATCTGTTTCTACTTATATTAGAACTATGAGTTATTTGTAGATTTCATATTCTACAAAATTTAGATTGGAAGGTTTGATGTAGAATATAGATTCTAAATATATTTAGATAACAATGATTTCGGTAGATGTCATGTTCTAATATATGTAGATTGTTTAACAAATGTGGATTTCAGTTTCCACTAAGTCATTTTTTGTAGAACATATAATCTACGGTCTGTAGAACTGAATCTTAAATTTTTATTTAACAACTTTTAGAACTCTTAAAAAACTATCATTACATTGATTTAAGTGTTTGTTTAATTGTTATTATTTTTTATAATCTTTAGCTTATAAAACTATTTATTATGATTTATCTTTATAAATAAAAAGGGCATTAAAGGAAAATATGGTACAAAAATTGATTCATCCTATTAGGACAATGTATGTGTTTTTAGTCTAAAAAAATAATTTTCCCTATAAAATTTGACTCAAGCAGAATCGAGATAAAAATCTCTTTGTTTAATGTTTTAAACGTCCGTAATGTGCTGATTTGAATTTACTTTATAATATCAAGATATAAAATAAATATCAAGATATAAATGTCTCGAATATTTTTTCTACTGACATCTCCTTTTTCTCTTATGATTCTGTATCATTTTGTAATGTCTCGAATATTTTTTCATCTCAGTGTTATAAAAAAAATATCAAGATATAAATGCCTATATCTTATGTCTCATAGCACTTGAGAACCAAAGACTGTAAAATCTATATATATGCTATATGTTTGACAGAAAAAAAAATGATATTGGATGTGTATTTTCATATTGAGATGAACATGGTTTTTACAGCCCCATAAAACAACGTGTGCATCTAATAGCACAAAATTTATATTATATTTTGATTCTCTCATAATGGCAAGATAAGAGGTGAATTGATTTTTATATGTTACAAATTAAACTCAAAATCAAATTGTCAATATTGAAAGATTCAGTCAAAGTCATAGTTTAATGAGAAATAATCTTGGGAAAAGATATCTACTGATTTTACAGGGATAGGTTAAGCGCGGGATGTGTATTTTAAATAATTTTGGATTAGTATTATTTAGGTAAAACATGTATTTTGAACTTAGTAGATTCCATGAAAAAAGTGGATTTCATTTTCTACTTCGTAGAATGTCAATTCTACTTTATGTTAAACATAATCTGAAATTATGATTTAGGCATTTTTAGAACTTGAAAAAAAAATACCACTAAAGTGATATATGTATTTCACCAGTAGTCACTATTTTTCCAATTGTTTTTGTTTGTAAAACTATTTCTTCCTTCTCTCATAGAATTAGGTTCTCTATTGTGTTCCTTTTGGCCATGAACATGTCTGGTTAATCATAGCAGACTCTCCTCTTACTGTGTTCTGGTCCAGTGAACTTAGAGAATATAGCATTTCCTTTTTTCTCCTAAAAACTGCCATATTTCATGTTCACAAGGTGATTGCTTTTAGTTTTGTTTAGAGAAGTATCATGTACTACTCCATTTATTTCTCAAAATAATAGACAAAAATCATTAAAAGCAAATGATTATCCTCTAACCCTTACATGTAACACTTTCATTTTCATAGGGATTGAGTATAGAGCGAAGTCTCACATTGTTTTGGGCGGATTTAGTTTTAGTTGTCTCTTTGAACCTATTTATTGGAATCTATGTAGATTGACCGCTAACCTCATCTTAATTCATGGGCTTTAACCCATTCCTCTTGATGATTTGATTTCATGATACACCTTTAATATAAGGATCTTAGGTTCTCATCACAATGAACATTATCTCTTGAGATTAGTCCAACTAAGATAAATTTTCTAATGGTTTTTGTCTTCTTCTTTCAAGATACATTATCATTGTACATAAAATTCAATGAATTACACTAGTGTTTTAAGAAAAATCATATTATGATAATTATCACTAAGTGCATGTGCTTCTTGCTGACACTGTTTAAACATACCTTCTTTCCCCCTCCACAAGATCGACCCTACTTCTCCACTCCTCTCTAACAGATCTACTGGTTCTGATCTCCACCCTGCACTATCTATTTAGGCTTACCAAAAAATTGCAATTGTGCGCTTTGAAATTTATACATTGTTTGGTGTTCATGGATTTTTCTAAGTATAAATTTGTTTTAGAACTCGAGTACCACTTTCTAGAACTTTTTCTAATACTTTCTAAGTTATAACGAAGGTCTACTAAATATACTTCAGTGAACAATGAAAATGATTTGTGACTTAACCATTTAAGATATAAAAATAGAAAATCAGTTATATCATTACACTAATGTTTATAATTATTAAATTTAATTGCAGATTAATACTTACCTCGCGCAAAGCACGGTTGTTCACCAAACATTATAATATGTATAATGTTTTAAAATCTGCAGTATTTTGAAAATCTACATATTTCGAAAACTTATCTATTTTTACAAAAACATATTTCATGAATATAATATTTCTTTTATAAATTGTTGCATTATCATCTTCTTTAGAAATTACATAAAACTATTTTTCAAAAGTTATTACATGATTTCAAGATTAATTGTAAAATAATTAATTTATTATTGATATTTATGTTGGGACAATTGCACAATTACCATTTTTCTGATAGCACAATTCAAATTTACCACAATTCAAGGGACATTTTCATAAATACACAATTCATTCATGACAAGAAGACAATACTACCCTTCCATATCTTCCCTTCTATTTTCTTTCTCTCGGCTAGATCCGCCGTCTCTCTCTCACGAAACTACGACGAAAGAGATTGCAGAGAATCAATGCCGGTGACGCGTAAATCAACGCCGGTGACGTGTTCATCAACGCCGGGTAACGTGTTCATCAACGCCGGAGAATAATGTCGGCTCTTCAATCCAATTCGCAATTTGTAAGTTGCTAGATTAGATCTTCTTCGAATCTGTATTTTCCTTATTTGATTTAAGATGCTAGATTATACAAATTCAAAAATTTCAATTTTTGTATCTGTTTGTTCGATCTAAGGGAAAAAGGTGAGATTTTGCAAATTTATAACCCTTTCTAAAATACGAGCTTCATGTGGTTTTGAGATCCATCTAATCGATTAGTGTTTGAATCTATAATCGTTGAATAACTTATCTGTAGACCATGTTTAAAAGTCACATCATCGTTTTATTGAATTTACAGCCCTTTCTAAATACGAGATTCATGTTGAATTTTTTTAGCAGTTAGATAGAAATGAATTTTTCCCATCCATGCGTTTGCCTGAGAGAGTTTATGAAGCTAGAATAGAACCACCAGATAATCCGAAGGTCATTATCCAACACTCAAGAATGGATTATGTGGAAAAGGTTGCTGTCGTTTTAGGAAAGAAGGAGTTTGCTCAGATAGAAAACTCCCACATTGGAAGCGTAGTGAAGTTGGTCAGAAGAAGCAGTGTTGAGTTTTTAGAGAGTCTTTTTCATTTCCTCATGCAGCGAAGAGTACTGACAAAAAGAGAAGGTGTTTGGTTTACCTTCGCCGAACAGCCTCTGAGATTTTCAACGAGCGAATTCTATATGGCAACAGGGTTAGCATGTGAAGAAGATGAAACATAAGTGAAGATGCGTGACAGAGTGGTAAAAAAACCTTACCTATGGATGTTAGGCAATAAGGATAAATACACAGTGGAAACATTGTACGAAATGTTTAAGAATAAAGCAGCAGGAATGCCATCACTGGAAATGTTCTCACTTGGAGTAGCAATAATTACAGAAGGAGTGATTATTGCAGAAAAGACATGAACTCTAATCCCGAGAGAGAGGCTAATGAGTTACATGAACTATCGCATTTCCAAAGGTGATTGGGGTAGAGTTGCATATAATGTCTTGTCAAAGAGTATTAAAACCTTGGATTCAGGTTCCTGCTTAGGAGATAGTTATGAAGTAAGTGGTTTTGTCATCGCCATTAACTTATGGGCAATGTCCTCAGTGAGTGTTCTTGGCCAATCATTGAGAAATCCATGCGAAACATCTTCTTCATCAGATCATATCCTTCTGCATTGGGACTCAACAAAGAGTAAGACCATAACTGAAGTGTCAGTGTTAGAGAAGATAGATAATGTAAGTTTTTATAAACGCTTATAAATTATTCTGTATGATCATATTAGAAAATGTTTGAAACTAGATTTCTAGAGATATTCATGGCTTCATTGAAAAAAGCCTGCAAAAAAGGTGTAGTGTTCACAAAAGATTGGAAAATATTGTTTTACATGGTCTTATAAAAATTTATAAATATGAGATTTACAGGTGATTATAAAACACATGTTTTATTTTTTTGTTACAGGTTGTGGTTGATACAATTTTGGATCTCCTAACGAATACAAACATCTGGTGAATGCAACACATGAGGATGATTCGGACTTTGACAGCGTTATAAACATGGTTCTCACAGGATACAAAATGACGAAAAGAGACCGGGAACAAGAATTTGTGGATATTTTTGTTGCAATAGAAGCCATAGGTGAGCAAAGGAGAACAAAATAAAAAGATGAAGAGCATGAGGAAGATTTAGACCTTGACGAAGCTAAAGAGAGGCAGAAAGATGAAGAGAATCAGAGAGATGAAGAGAAGCTGAACGATAAAGAAGATAATAAAGATGAAAAGTATGAGAAAGATAAGGAACAAAAAAAAGATGAAGATCATTCCAAGTCTGACAGTGAGAAACTTGATGAGCTAATTCAAATGGTTCAAGGTTTGGGTAAGCGAGTAGAGACGATCCATAATTTTTTGGAGATTAATGTAAGCAACTGACTTTACCAAGAACTTAAAAAAAAAATCATATGTTATTTTTTGAAGTTCCGTGGCAGTTCAACAGCTAAAGAAGAGTGCAAGAATGGAGCTACTTCTGGTGATGATGATGATGAAAATGAAGAAGCTTCAATTGACAAAGAAGAAAATTCTGGTGATAAAGAAGATTGCAAGAATGGAGCTACTTCTGGTGATGATGATGATGATGATGATGATGATGATGATGATGATGATGACGATGATGATGATGATGAAAATGAAGAAGCTCTGATTGATGAAGAAGAAAAACTTGGCGATAGAAGTAGCGCAACTGATGTTGAAAATGAAGAAAAGATATCTGATACAGAGGTTTTAGCGGAAGAAGAGAGTATTATTTGAGAAAAAGAGAAGACACAGAAAATCACTGAAGACGAAGTCACAGAAAAAGTTGAAGAAGGAAGTTGCATGAAACAAAAGTCACAGGTATAAAATCTAAACATAGGATATATATAGGTTTATAAATTTTTGGATTTAAGGCTTGCCAATTTTCATTTCTTATATTTTTGTAGGTCACGTCGTCTACTCAAACATTCAATACTCCAAACTATGATACAAGGGTATAAATTAAACATGTTTTATAATGCCTTGTAAAAGTTTAATTTATCTAGTTTTAATTGATCTGTGTCTGCAGGTTACGTCGCCTACTCCAACATTTACAACACCTAAGTTTGATCTTCTCTCTCAAGAAAGTCGTCATAGTGTTAAGGGTGCAAATGAGGTATTTTATACAGTATTTCATGATTGATAAAAAGGTTCACATGTAGATATTCATAAAACGATTTGCATGAATCAAGTTCTTATGAAAGATGTCTGTGAGATTCTTGTTTTCCAACCTCTAAAGAAAGTTAAAAAGAGATTGGTACAACAAGACACCCGGGTTTTTTTTCAAACTTTATGAGTTTTGTATTATTTTATAAACATATAACTCTTCATAAAAAAAAATTATTTGGTGTGTAGGCAAATGATGATGTTGAGCCTCCACTTAAAAAGAAGAATAAAGCTAATCCATATAATGTTGAGCTAAGAAGAAGTGAAAGAGGTCAAATATCATCAATTCATACGCAACCGCCATTTACAGGAGCACGGAAGAAGTATCCAATAATTCATCTTTTTGAGCCAGTTGATAAAACAAGAAAGGAAAAGATGAGAGACTGGAAAATGTCAAAGAAAAACAGGTAAGATTTATTATATAAGGTATTATAAATTTCATGATGTTTAAAAAATAGGTTCCTACTTAGTATGTGTGTTTTAATGTAGGAAAATAAAAGTCAATCAAGCGTTAGTAACCGAAAAGTGGTTTTCAGATCTTGAAACTCCAGGAAGAAAGCTTTCAAAAACGGTTAGAATAGACGAACTTATTTATATATTATTTATAATCACTTATAAATCTATCTTATTTTTCTTTATAAAAGTCTCTGGTAGATTTTATGAGTATTTGTTATTTTTTGGCAGCACACTGAAGCAGGTTTGGAGTTGCTGAAACTGAGAAAGAGAAAAAATCCAGATTTGTTTATTAACAAAACTGCCTTAGTTGTTGGAGTAAAATTTCTTGATGAAATTGATGAACTGTATGATGAGTTTTTAGATGACAAGAAAGGCTTTGAGTTTTCAAGAGTCTTTGACAAGTACAAGATAGAGAAGAATATCAGTTTCCTCTATTCGCCAATTGAGGTTGAAGAAACTTACTGGCTTGGGATTGTAATCAACCTGGAGAAGAGAAGTATCAGTGCATTTAATTTTGCAGCACAGAAATACACAGATGCGAGCCTGGTTGATTATGTAAATGCATTTGCGGTGGTTCTCCCTTTCATGATTCGCAACATCTTCAAAGATGCCAACATGAGTACAAGAAAGTTCGCAATAAATGTTGAATCTGAAGGTTTGCCACAGGTAATACGATTATAACTGCTTATATATCTCTACATTTTTAAATGTTAGATTTGACTTATTGATCATAAAAAATTTTGATTACAAGTTATCTCCTATGTTTCAGGTTCTTAAAATAGAAGACAGTGGAATTTATGCATTTAAGCTGATAGGGTGCCATGCAATGCGTATAATTGACTTCACCAAGCTGAGTGAAGAAAAAATTGCATTCATAAGAGAAAAGTTGGCCGTTGATATCTTCTCGGAATTACAATAAGTACCAATATGAGAATAAAAGCAAAACTTTGTCACTTGCTTATGGTTATCTGTGAACAACTATCTGTTTTACGCGTATTTGGTGAATTTTGTTTGTAGGATTCTGAATATTATATGAGTTTGATTTCTTGAATTTGGATTTGTAGCTTTGTATTTCAGTACCTTTATAACACCTTATTAAAAACTTCTTTATAAACCCATATGAAATCCAAATCGATTTATAGGATTTATAAAAAGTCTATGAAACATATATAAAGGCTTATAAATTCAAAATATATAAAGACTTGCAAATTAATATAAACCATGAAGCATCAACATATTTGAAATTGGGTCATTGTTGGGCTTTAAGAATTTCAATCAACAGATTTGTAATTTTGGGTTATATAAAATATTTGTTTGACATCAAAGCCTAGCTAAGGCCCACTTTGCCAACACCCCTAACACAAAACATGTGTCTGACAAGAATGTTTCAGTAAATAAGTGTCCTGTTCCGTTAAACAAATGACATATGTTTTTTTCATCATCGATTTCTCTCTCTTTGTTCATCTGCAATTTTCTTTGAAACCGAGAGAACAAATCTCATCAAGTAACAATCTTATTCAAATTTTTGAAAGGTAAATCAATTATATTTTATATATTCAACTTATGTTCAATTCAGCTGAAATTTTTATTTTTCCAGCAAAGAAGATCGGTGCATGTGCTTAATTAGATCTGAATTCACTTTCTTACTTTGATTCTTAATAGCAAACTTTTAATTTTATTTTATTTCACTTTATTTCTTTGATTTAATAGTTGAAAATGTATATTTATCTTGATTGATAAACGTTCTTGTTGATTGGCTGTTGATAAGATTATTATCGGTTCATAAAATATGTGGAAATTTGTGAAAATGAATGATTTGAATCTTATCTTTTGACGTTTTAGGATGAAAAAAGGAAGAAGTCGACAAAAGATTTATCCATTACCAAAGGTTGTGAAGTAGAAGTGCTTTCTGAAATAGAAAAGTTCAACGATTGTTGGCATCCAGCTATTCTCCAGCAAAATCCGACGAAAAATAAAGGGAAATGATTAGGGTCTGTTATAAAACAGTGCTAGACCAAGAAGTTGTAACTCGCACATAAGCTGTTGAACAATGTTTTATCCGGCCGGTCCAACCAGAATTTCTTATTGAAGGTTTCGTATTTGAGAGAGGACCGGTGGTGGATGCTTTGTATAATAATGGATGGTGGAAGGGTGTGATTGTGAAGGTAGTACGAAATGATACCTTTTGGGTGTACTTGGATTTTCTACCGAACATATTAATATTAGAAAAAAGCAGTTGAGACCTCATGCTGATTGGACTGGCTCTAAATGGGTCAAAAGCTAAAAACAAGTATTGTTTGATTTAATTTTATGTAAATTTTTTATAATTTTTGTTTATTGAGCTCTTAAACTTATAAATGTTTGCCTTTCGAAATGAAGGAATTGGGTGAAGACAGTTTTAGCACAGGGAAGGTGGTCGAAATGACTCGTAAGCTACAAGGAATATAAGATATTTGGGTCCCAGTACTGGTAACTAAAGTTATTGAAGTGGATGGTAAAAGAAAAGTTATGATAAAAAAACTTACAGACTTGCTGCGTTTAAGTGATGATAAAGACGAGCTATAATTGAAAACAGTTGATATCTGCAAAGTCAAACCATGTCCACCACGTTCATCGAAAAGTTATATTTTGAAGGACATTGTTCAAGCATTTGTTGACTATGGTTGGCGTCGAGGTTTGGTGAATGCTATTCTTACTGACGATCAGTACAAAGTACAGTTCTTGAACCCAAAAGAGGATGAAATTTTTCCAAACTCTAAACTCAGGCCGGTAATGAGATTGCAAGATGGTTGTTGGGTTGATACACAAATGGTATATTTATCTCCCAGAAGTTGTTTACATTTTTGTTTATTGTTGTTAACAAATTTTGGATAAACCTTCTTTCACCATTTTGCAGGAAGAATCTGAAAAAGAAACTCATTCAGATGGTAAATGCAAATCGATAAATGACTATACCACCCAAAATCATATCCACACTAGAGAACATCGGAAACACTCTTGTTTTAGAGTCAAATGAGGATGATATGATGAATGATTCTACCACACAAATCACATTCGAACAAGAGAACAACAGTAGCACAGTTGTTTGAGAGTTCAATGAGGAGGATATGATGAATGATGCTGAAACCCCAATCATATCCCCACAAGAAAACAACAGTAGCACAGTTGTTTTGGAGTCCAATGAAGATGATATGATGGATGATGCTGCCACTGAGAATGAAATAGAAAACCATGAAACCATAGTTGTAAGTTTTAAACTATCAGCCCTTGTGTTTTATCCTTTAATTTTTTTCCTTACTATTGAAATATATGTTTTAACTAATGATGTGTAGACAGTGGAGTTACCATTGCCTCATGAATCAATTGATATGATGAATGAAGATTCCACACAACCATGGACTCTCAAGAGATAACAATAGGTACTAATTAATTACGATTTATAAAAGCAAATAAAAAGTTGAAGAAAATGAATCCTAAAACTAAGAAAATGAAACCTAAAATCATAAATGGGATTTTAAACAAAGATTTAGGATTTAAAAAAAGTCTTATGTGAAAAATTTATAGGACTTTATAAACTTATAAACCTTCGTAAAATGATTTAAGGAAAATGAATCATAAAAGTAGTGTTTACAAAATGGGAATAAAACCATAAATGGATTTTAAAAAGGCTAATAATTATTTTTCAGGGCTAATATAGATTTAGAAACAAAGGATTCGTATTTAAAAAAAGACTTACAAAAGACTTTAGAAATGTTTTAAAATCTTTGAAAATGGTTTATAAATAGAGTTATTCTTAGGTTCACCCCTTAGGGTGAACGTATAGGTTCACCATCTAATAGAATTGCATTATTTCATATTTGATATCTTTTAAAAAAAGGAAACAAAATCTTGTCAAGTATTATGTTTTTAAGAATAAAAATACAAAAATAAATAAAAATAATAATAATTAATAAAAACAAAAATAATTTTTTTAAAAAACAATATTTTAACACTAAACCCTAAACTCTAATCCTAAACCCTAAACCCCTAGGTAAATCATAAACCCTTGAATAATTTGTATAAAAAAAATCTTTAAAAAAAATATTTTAACACTAAACCCTAAACTCTAATCCTAAATCCTAAACCCTTGGGTACATTCTAAACACTAAACCGTAAACTCTAATCCTAAACCCTAAATCATTGGGTAAATCATAATCATCGATCGATAACCGTGCTTAGGAATTCTGTACCAGGGAAGAACTTGAAGAAACCACAGCAGAGATCTACAAATCTATTGAGTTTTGTGGAGACGAAGATTACAGAATACTGGTTTCCCCTACACAGTGATTTCAAAGGTCTGCAATGCACAATGGAAGATATTCAAAAAGAGGTTGAAGATATACAAAGACAGCTCGCCAGCCGACCTGACCCATCCCCATCGATCGATGCGATACCCAACACATCGATCGATATGAAACCTCCAGCCTCCACCGACGATCCAACACACTACGACACCATGCAGCGCACAACAGAACACATCTACAGCATGATTGGCAACCATCAGTACAGCCTTGCCAACTTAGAGGGGTGGTTAGAAAGGATCCAAGCAGAAGTTTATAGTTTAAAGACTAGTATGACCAGAAGTGAGAAGGCCACAAGAAGCTTTCTAACCTCTTGGTTCGATGAGACACAAGACAAGGAGGACACTTGTTTACCAACAAGTACCTGCAACCCACCTCACTAGCAATCATTCTTCCATAGTAAAGCTAAACTGACTTTAAACAAGCGCTGAGTGGGAGGCAACCCACTGTTAGGTATATTATTTCTTTATTTTTTACTTACTAGTTTCGTTTTTATTTGTTTTTAGGAAGATAGATACACGATCCATACCTATCGACCGATACGAACCAGTCGATATTGCTCGACACATACCAACACGCATCGATCGACTATGGCGACTCACCATCGATCGATACCCATATCGGTCAGGTATATCGTTTCCAATTTTCGATATCAGTTACACATTCATTTGATATTTATGCTCTAACTACGACTAATTATACACTGAGGACAGTGTATGATTTAAGTTTGGGGGAGTTGATTACTGATGCTACTTTACCTCTTTTTGATCTTTTTGATAAAGTTTTCAAAAATTGGTTTTATTGAGTCAAGAAAGGGAAAAAATTTCAAAGTCTTACTTTTTATCTTACCACTCTTTAGCATCATTCTTAGATTTATTGATTGCAGAAAGTACTATAGATGCTAAAGTGGATCACCGATCACCTATGTCAATACTTTCATGATTGTCTGGAAGAACCAAAGCTGATTTCCATCCTAACATGACATTTATTGCTTGTCTTGGGGCTTGGTATACAAGGGATCAGAATCCTCTTGCAAGTCTGGAAGGTAAAAGTCTCAAATTTGTTGGTTTCCTTCTTTCTTTCTTTCGGCATCCCCAGAAAATAAAAGATTGAGATGATTTCCTGAGTGGCAGAGGGAGAGGTGCATTACCTATGACCCCACTATTCTAAATCAAAGGAATGATCACAGCGAGGGAGAGGTACATTACCTATGACCCCACTATTCGCTTACAATTTTGTCAAGAAAGATCGATAAGATGAACATTAACTGTTCATTGGGATTGATATAAAAGAAAGAAGAGTTGGGATTCAGAGAAGGGGGATAAAGAAAGAAAGGGAACCAGATGAGAATGCCTGAAACTTGTTTGAGTTGAATCCAAATGTTCCTTGATCGATACTCCCAAGGTAAAGCCTACACTTTTATTTTTATGCGTAAATGAAATCAGTAGAGGGGATAGACAGAAAAGGAATGTTTAAGTTGATTGGCCAGATGTTTAGGTTGCTAAGCTAGGATATGGTATAATGTACTTCTGTAGTTGATGGGAATAAGATGTGGTTTGCAACAAAGTAAGAGGTTATGATTTTTAAGTTGAGATTTTGATTGAGTCCCTGCTGTTTTTAAACTTCTTTTCAAGACTAACTTGATGTTTGCTTGAGGACAAGAAAAAGGTTAAGTCTGGGGGAGTTGATATACCATGATTTTGACCCGCTTTTGGTCATATTTTCTATATGTTTTTATTATAATTATCTATGTTTTGGAGTCTATTAGGTATGTTTTCAGGTTCATGAGCATTTTGTGGTAAAGTGATGATTTAGGTGCCTTTTGGTGCTTAAAGAAGAGTTTTCCAAGATGACTATGAAGA
>CAKOAT010188822.1:0-49592 GCA_932364175.1 Eruca vesicaria subsp. sativa | reverse complement strand
TAAGTTATTCATTGGGGAATTAAAAATGATTCCCAAATACCATGAAAATATGTTTATCATACATATATATAAAGTCGGAGTGTCGTTAGGTATTTTTAAACAACACTAAATAGGCTAAATAGTAGAGTTAGTATTTATCTGAAAATTCAGTCTTTTCGTAGGGGTTAACCTACATATTTCAAGAAAAATTACAAAAAAAATAATATTTTTGTTTTAATGCATAACTGCATCATGAACTAGCATAGTAATAAGATTAAAGAGGTTTGAGAGCTTTGGTGTTCCTATTTCTCCAAAATAATAGAGTTTTATAGGGGTTAGTCCATTTATTAGATGGCATATAAAGTCTAAATAAATTATTCTTTGGGAAATTAGAAATGGTGTCCAAATACCATGAAAATATGTTTATCATACATATATATAAAGTCGGAGTGTCGTTAGGTATTTTTAAACAACACTAAATCGGCTAAATAGTAGAGTTAGTATTTATCAGAAAATTCAGTCTTTTCGTAGGGGTTAACCTACATACTTCAAGAAAAATTAGAAAAGTAATTTTTTTGTTTTAATGCATAGCTGCATCATGAACTATCATAGTAAGAAGATGAAAGAGGTTTGAGAGCTTAGGTGTTCCTATTTCTCCAGAAAATAGAGTTTTTATTGGGGTTAGTCCATTTATTAGATGGTATATAAAGTTTAAATAAGTTATTCATTGGGGAATTAAAAATTATTCCCAAATACCATGAAAATATGTTTAGCATACATATATATAAATTCGGAGTGTCGTTAGGTATTTTTAACCAACACTTAATAGGCTAAATAGTAGAGTTAGTATTTATTAGAAAATTCAGTCTTTTCGTAAGGGTTAACCTACATATTTCAAGAAAAATTACAAAAAAAAATAATATTTTTGTTTTAATGCAAAACTGCATCATGAACTAGCATAGTAAGAAGATTAAAGAGGTTTGAGAGCTTTGGTGTTCCTATTTCTCCAAAATAATAGAGTTTTATATGGGTTAGTCCATTTATTAGATGGTATATAAAGTATAAATAAATTATCCATTGGGAAATTAGAAATGGTGTCCAAATACCATGAAAATATGTTTAGCATACATATATACAAATTAGGAGTGTGGTTAAGAATTTTTAAACAACACTAAATAGGCAAAATAGTAGAGTTAGTATTTATCTGAAAATTCAGTATTTTCGTAGGGGTTAACCGACATACTTCTAGAAAAATAAGAAAAAAATATTTTTGTTTTAATGCATAGCTGCATCATGAACTATCATAGTAAGAAGATCAAAGAGGTTTGAGAGCTTAGGTGTTCCTATTTCTCCAGAAAATAGAGTTTTTATAGGGGTTAGTCCATTTATTAGATTGTATATAAAGATTAAATAAGTTATTCATTGGGGAATTAAAAATGATTCCCAAATACTATGAAAATATGTTTAGCATACATATATAAAAATTAGGAGTGTGGTTAAGAATCTTTAAACAACACTAAATAAGCTAAATAGTAGAGTTAGTATTTATCAAAAAATTCAGTATTTTCGTAGGGGTTAACCTACATACTTCAAGAAAAATAAGAAAAAATAATATTTTTGTTTTAATGCATAGCTGCATCATGAACTAGCATAGTAAGAACATCAAAGAGGTTTGAGAGCTTAGGTGTTCCTATTTCTCCAGAAAATAGAGTTTTTATGGGGGTTAGTCCATTTAATAGATGGTAAATAAAATTTAAATAAATTATTCATTGGGAAATTAGAAAATATGCCCAAATACAATAAAAATATGTTTAGCATACATATATATAAATTCGGAGTGTGGTTAGGTATTTTTAAACTACACTAAATAGGCTAAATAGTAGAGTTAGTATTTATCAGAAAATTGAGTCTTTTCGTAGGGGTTAACCTACATATTTCAAGAAATATTAGAAAAAAAAAAATTTGTTTTGATGCATAGGTGCATCATGAACTAACATAGAAAGAAGATTAAAGAGGTTTGTGAGCTTTGGTATTCCTATTTCTCCAGAAAATAGAGTTTTTATAGGGGTTAGTCCATTTATTAGGATGTATATATAATATAAATAAATTATTCATTGGAAAATTAGAAATGATGCCCAAATACCATACAAATATGTTTAGCATACATATATATAAATTCGGAGTGTGGTTAGGTATTATTAAACTACACTAAATAGGCTAAATAGTAGAGTTAGTATTTATCAGAAAATTCAGTATTTTCGTAGGGGTTAACCTACATATTTCAAGAAAATTAGAAAAAAAAATAATATTTTTGTTTTAATGCATAGGTGCATCATGAACTAACATAGTAAGAAGATTAAAGAGGTTTGAGAGCTTTGGTGTTCCTATTTCTCCAGAAAATAGAGTTTTATAGGCGTTAGTCCATTTATTAGATGGTATATAAAGTTTAAATAAATTATTTATTGGGGAACTAGAAATGATTCCCAAATACCATGAAAATATGTTTAGCATACATATATATAAATTCGGAGTGTGTTTAAGTATTTTTAAACAACACTAAATAGGCTAAATAGTAGAGTTAGTATTTATCAGAAAATTCAGTCTTTTCGTAGGGGTTAACTACATATTTCAAGAAAAATTAGAAAAAAATAATATTTTTTTTAATGCATAGCTGCATCATGAACTAGCATAGTAAGAATATTAAAGAGGTTTGAGAGCTTTCGTGTTTCATTTTCTCCAAAAATAGAGTTTTATAGGGGTTAGTCCATTTATTAGATAGTATATAAAGTTTAAATAAATTATTCATTGGGAAATTAGAAATGGTGCCCAAATACCATAAAAATAAGTTTACCATACAAATATATAAATTCGTAGTGTAGTTAGGTATTTATAAAAACACTAAATAGCTAAATAGTAGAGTTAGTATTTATCATAAAATTTCAGTCTTTTCGTAGGGGTTAACCTACATATTTCAAGAAAACTTAGAAAAGATACTATTTTTGTTTTAATGCATAGCTGCATCATGAACTAGCATAGTAAGAAGATCAAAGAGGTTTGAGAGCTTAGGGGTTCCTATTTCTCCAGAAAATTGAGTTTTATAGGGGGTAGTCCATTTTTTAGATGGTATATAAAGTTTAAATAAGTTATTCATTGGGGAATTAAAAATGATTCCCAAATACCATGAAAATATGTTTATCATACATATATATAAATTTGGAGTGTCGTTAGGTATTTTTAAACAACACTAAATAGGGTAAAGAGTAGAGTTAGTATTTATCAGAAAATTCTGCCTTTTCGTAGGGGTTAACCTACATATTTCAAGAAAAATTGGAAAATAAATAATATTTTTGTTTTAATGCATAGCTGCATCATGAACTAGCATAGTAAAAAGATTAAAGAGGTTTGAGAGCTTTGGTGTTCCTATTTCTCAAAAAATAGAGTTTTATAAGGGTTAGTCAATTTTTTAGACAGTATATAAAGTTTAAATAAATTATTCATTGGGAAATTAGAAATGGTGCCCAAATACCATGAAAATATGTTTAGAATACATATATATAAATTCGGAGTGTGGTTAGGTATTTTGAAACAACACTAAATAGGCTAAATAGTAGAGTTAGTATTAATCAGAAAATTCAGCCTTTTCGTAGGGGTTAACCTACATACTTCAAGAAAAATTAGAAAAAATAATATTTTTGTTTTAATGCATAGCTGCATCATGAACTAGCTTAGTAAGAAGATTAAAGAGGTTTGAGAGCTTTGGTGTTCCTATTTCTCCAGAAAATAGAGTTTTTATAAGGGTTAGTCCATTTATTAGATAGTATATAAAGTTTAAATAAGTTATTCATTGGGGAATTAAAAATGATTCCCAAAAACCATGAAAATATGTTTAGCATACATATATATAAATTCGGAGTGTTGTTAGGTATTTTTAAACAACACTAAATAGGCTAAATAGTAGAGTTAGTATTTATCAGAAAATTCAGTCTTTTCGTAGGGGTTAACCTACATCTTTCAAGAAAAATTACAAAAAAATAATATTTTTGTTTTAATGCATAACTGCATCATGAACTAGCATAGTAAGAAGATTAAAGAGTTTTGAGAGCTTTGGTGTTCCTAATTCTCCAAAATAATAGAGTTTTATAGGGGTTAGTCCATTTATTAGATGGTATATAAAGTTTAAATAAATTATTCATTGGGAAATTAGAAATGGTGTCCAAATACCATGAAAATATGTTTAGCATACATATATACAAATTAGGAGTGTGGTTAAGAATTTTTAAACAACACTAAATAGGCTAAATAGTAGAGTTAGTATTNCCAAAATAATAGAGTTTTATAGGGGTTAGTCCATTTATTAGATGGTATATAAAGTTTAAATAAATTATTCATTGGGAAATTAGAAATGGTGTCCAAATACCATGAAAATATGTTTAGCATACATATATACAAATTAGGAGTGTGGTTAAGAATTTTTAAACAACACTAAATAGGCTAAATAGTAGAGTTAGTATTTATCAGAAAATTCAGTCTTTTCGTAGACCTACATACCTCAAGAAAAATTAGAAAAAATAATATTTTTGTTTTAATGCATATCTGCATCATGAACTATCATAGTAAGAAGATCAAAGTGGTTTGAGAGCTTAGGTGTTCCTATTTCTCCAGAAAATAAAGTTTTTATAGGGGTTAGTTCATTTATTAGATGGTATATAAAATTTAAATAAATTATTCATTGGGAAATTAGAAATGATGCCCAAATACCATACAAATATGTTTAGCATACCTATATATAAATTCGGAGTATGGTTAGGTATTTTTAAACAACACTAAATAGGCTAAATAGTAGAGTTAGTATTTATTAGAAAATTCAGTCTTTTCGTATGGGTTAACCGACATATTTCAAGAAAAAGTAGAAAAAATAATATTTTTGTTTTAATGCATAGCTGCTTCATGAACTAGCATAGTAAGAAGATTAAAGATGTTTGAGAGCTTTGGTGTTCTTATTTCTCCAAAAAATAGAGTTTTATAGGGTTTAGTCCATTTATTAGATGGTATATAAATGCGCTATGAAGAGATGGTTTGTAATGGACGAATGGTTCTCACTTTTATTGGTAGAAACACTCTTGATGATCCACTGTATAGGGATTGTTGTCACTTCTGGACACTGTTATTCGAATCTCTGTGCGGCCTAGTCTTTGAGGTAGCATATATATATAATAATCTAACGTATATATATATATATATATTTTGTAAAAGATTCTTCGATCTTGTTATATATGATGATGTATAATATAGGGTATTGTGAGTGCATCTAAGGTTGATTCATTCAACATGCCGTTTTATGATCCAAGTAAAGAAGAAGTGAAAGAGGTGATTGAAAAGGAAGGCTCATTTGAGATAAATGACTTGGAGATTCATGGATTTGATCTCGGGCAGAGTAGTAACCACAAGGAATGTAAAGCAGGGGAAAGGAAGCCAAGTGTATCAGACCGGTGAGTGAATCGATGCTTGTAGCGCACTTCGGGGATGATATTATCGACGCATTGTTCAACAAGTTTGCATACCATGTGTCCCAACATGCTGGTTGTACTAGCAAAACGACAGTTACTCTTGTCGTCTCCTTGATTAGAAAATAACAGTTTCATTTAAATTGCTATGTAATTTGGTCCGATCAACATCTGTCAGTGTACGTAGTCTCTCACTCCACCACCATAGCAATCACATATATATGATAAAGTAAGGCATTTGGGATGTTTGTCTAGATCAAAAGTCAAAACCAGAGGGCACATAATATGCAAATCATTTAAGAAACAAACTTTGGGCCTATTATTTCTATAAATAGAGAAAATCGAGGGATTCACTTGTCATAAACAATATTTAGACAGGGTACATTCGAAATAAATAAAAGAGTTGGATCATGGAATATATGAACCAACGGGAAGAGTTGGGTAATAATAAAAGTGTAGACTAAAATGTTGTAATAAAGGAAATGTATAGCGGCAAATCTGTAAAAAAACAGGAACTCCATGCCAACAACCGACAAAAGAAAAAGAAGACAGGTATGAGTGTTGATGTGTAGTGACCAGACGACGCCACGATTCAATAACAGCGATATGATGATGTGTTGAGATAGCCATTTTACTTGTTGAGTCAACACAACAGGATCGAGAGAGAGAGAGAGAGAGCAATCACCAGAAAAAAGTGTGTTTGTTTGTTTGTTTTTGTATTCCTTCTATAATCCGACGATGCCAGGCGGAAGATACCGAGTGTTCTGTGTGGGAACAGTGGACACGAAGCTCGATGAGCTACGATTCCTTGCCAAATCAGTGCGATCGAATATAGGAGCCTTCTCCAACAACAACTCATCTGCTTCCAAGGTACACTCTACTACTACTACTACTTTGCTTTGGTTGGTTGTGATTAATTAGGAGAGTGTAAGCTAATCAATGATTGAATGTTTGGTTTAAATAGGTTGAGGTTGTGATTGTGGATGTTTCGGCCAGTCCTGATCATCATCATAAGGAGGAGGTTGCCGACTTTGCATTTGTTAACAGAGATCAACTTCTATCATCCTATTCTCATGGATCATCACCCGAGACTGTGAAACTCCCCGACGATAGAGGCGAGGCAGTTGCTATCATGAGTCAATGTCTTACTAATTTTCTTAAGCTTTCTTTTGAGGATAACTCTCTCGCTGGGGCTATTGGCCTTGGCGGAAGTGGAGGGACATCCCTCATGTCTCCTGCTTTTAGGTCTCTCCCCATCGGCGTTCCAAAGGTCATTGTCTCCACTGTTGCCAGTGGTCAAACCGAGCCTTATGTTGGCACCTCTGATTTGGTTTTAATCCCTTCTGTCGTTGATGTCTGTGGTCTCAACAGTGTTAGTAAGGTTGTCTTTTCAAATGCTGGCGCTTCTTTTGCGGGTATGGTTCTCGGGAGGCTTAGCTCCCCCACTAGTGAGAAGGACGACAAATGTACTGTGGGTATCACTATGTTTGGGGTGACAACTCCCTGTGTTAATGCTGTTCAACAAATCTTAACAAGGCAAGGTTATGAGACACTTGTGTTTCATGCCACTGGTGTCGGTGGCAGAGCAATGGAATCTTTGGTTAAGCAAGGCTTTATTCAGGGAGTCATGGATGTTACAACGACCGAGGTTGCTGACCATGTTGTCGGAGGAGTGATGGCATGCGATAGTTCCCGTTTCGATATTATCATTCAAAAAGGAATACCTTTGGTCTTAAGTGTAGGGGCCTTAGACATGGTCAACTTTGGTAGCAAAGATACTATACCTTCTCATTTCCAAACTAGAAACATTCATGTTCACAATGAGCAGGTGAGTAAGTGCTTCTTTGAACTATTGAGTTTTTTCTTCTGTTTTTTTTTTCTTCCAAGTAATAGCGAGTATGTTTGTTTCTGTCTTTCGCAGGTGTCTCTCATCCGAACAACAGTAGAAGAGAACAAAAAGTTTGCAAGGTTTATTGCAGATAAACTGAACAAGTCAACATCAAAAGTCCGTGTGTGCCTCCCAGAGAGAGGTGTCTCTGCACTGGATACTCCAGGAAAGCCTTTCTGGGATCCAGAAGCCAGTGGCACTCTCATTAATGAACTGCAAAGGCTTATTCAAGCAAATGAAGACAGACAGGTATATTTCCTTATTCAAAGTAAAACATAGCAGGGATAAGCTTGTTTGTCTTCACTTTCTTGAATAAGCTTCTGCTTTTTAGGTATTGAAAGGTTGTCTTCTTTGACAGGTTAATAAATATTCTCACCACATCAATGACCCTGAGTTTGCCGAGGCACTGGTTGCTTCGTTTCTTGAAATCTGTCCTAAAACCTACGCACAGATCAAACCCTCCTCTGAAACGGCTTCAACTGATGATGGACATGATGTGCCTAAGCCTGAAAGGATTCCATACAGTCCTAAAAATTTCCCCAATGCAAAACCAGGTTTTGTTTTTACTTCCCAATTGGTATTTCGAGTTGCATGTGTGGACTAAAAAAAGCTTACTTAATCATGATTTTGGCTACAGAAACCCTGGAACGAACTCAGAGCATATTGGGAAGGCTGAGAGATCAAATAGAGAAGGGAAAACCAATAATAGGGGGAGGTGCTGGGACGGGAATATCTGCAAAGTTTGAGGAAGCTGGTGGGATTGATTTGATAGTGATATACAACTCTGGACGTTTCCGGATGGCTGGAAGAGGATCTTTAGCAGGATTACTTCCATTTGCTGATGCCAATGCAGTCGTCCTTGAAATGGCTAATGAAGTTTTACCCGTTTGTGTTTCTTACTCATTCCCATCAATGCCCCGGTCACTAACTAGCATCTCTTTCCATTTTCATGGATTTTATTCTCTCTTGATTCAATTTTGCAGGTAGTGAAGAAGGTGCCTGTTCTTGCAGGGGTATGCGCAACTGATCCATTTCGACGTATGGACTATTTTCTGAAGCAGCTAGAGTCCATTGGGTTCGTTGGGGTCCAGAACTTTCCAACTGTCGGTCTATTTGATGGTAATTTTAGACAAAATCTTGAGGAGACCGGAATGGGATATGGGTAAGCTACAAAAAGACTCTTTGAAGAATCAATTTTGAATGTTATAGATTGTTGTTTAAATCTCCAAGAAATGGCAAAACTTGTCTGATGTTGCAGCCTGGAAGTTGAGATGATTGCAGAGGCGCATAAGATGGGGCTGTTGACAACTCCATATGCTTTCAACCCAAAAGAAGGAGAAGAAATGGCGAAAGCAGGAGCTGATATAATAGTAGCACACATGGGTCTAACTACATCTGGAAATATTGGGGCGAAGACTGCAGTATCAATGGAAGAAAGTGTAGTTCGTGTACAAGCTATTGCAGATGCTGCTCGTAGATTCAACCCGGACATCATAGTGCTCTGCCACGGAGGTAATAGTAACACTTTCTGGAATCCAGCAGTTACTGTTTGGTAAGAGTTTTGTTGGAGTAAACTCTTCTCTCTTTTGTGTGTATGGTAGGTCCGATATCGGGACCAGAGGAGGCAGAGTATGTGTTGAAGAGAACAAAAGGTTGTGTTCATGGATTCTATGGAGCATCAAGCATGGAAAGGCTACCTGTAGAGCAGGCTATAACAAGCACTGTTCAAAAGTACAAGTCCATTGCGATCAAGTGAAGTGAATAAAGAGCAAGTTCACTCTGGTGTGTTTCCTCTTTTTTTTTGTCTATTGTGGCGTGTGTTGTTGCATTGGTTTTTATTGTGATGACTGCGGAATTTTTTTTTGGTTTTTTGAGTGGGTTGCCTATGCTTCTCTCTTTCGTTCCCTTCTCTGCACCTGTAACGTTGAAAGGACTGGATTGGATTTTTCGTTTGTTCTCAATATATTAAACTCGCCTTACTGATATTGTTGGTAGTTATGACTTAAAGCTTGAATGGGTTTTATAAATAGTTAGTTTGAATCCGAACAGAAAAGTACAACAGGAAGGCTCGAATTTGGTCGAAGTTTTTAAAATGTGGAACCAAAGAGAATGGTAACAGAGCGAACCAAACTTGTTAAACAAGTTATCTGAAATTCGATGAAGCTATTTACCAAAAATTTGACAACTACTTGGGAGGGTTGGTCGGTTGGTTAAATTCCGTAACCTCGCAGCGGTTGGTCAAGTTATAAACTTGTGTCTCTTTGCTCTGACTGGATCAGCAGCAGCATCATCAGTCCACAACCTTTTGGAGGGGTCGTGAAGGAATAAGCAACTTTCCCCAAGCTTACACCCTCTGCCTCTTCCAAAAAACATGCATGGTTTCTGAGCCTTTACCTTCACTAGTGCTTTCTTCTTCGTCTCATTATTATTATTATTATCAACTCGTCTTTTGTAATTGTTAGTTCCATTTGTCGCCGGAGCAACAACACCCCCGTGTTCTCTGATAAGGTTTTTGAAATAGTCATCACGAGTTATGTTCATGGGATAAGCACCATTACGGCTAGGTGCATCTGTTCCAGTTCCCGCTGATTCAAGTACTCTAGTCACATTCCAAGTGCAGGAGGAGGTGAGGGATTGACATTGGGGTTCTGAGACTACAACTGAGCAGCTTGGTTTCAAGGATTCTTCTACTCTTGGCAATGGATAAGTGTTCAAAACCAGGGGAGGGGCTGCCGTCAAAACAGGGACACCATTTCCAGGATGGGTGGTGGTTATAGGAGGTGAGTTTGTATCCATGGCTGAGGAAGTGGTGACATGTGGAGGAGGAGGTGGTTTGGTGGTGGTGTTATTCCCATTTTCAAGTGGTTTAGCAGGAGAAACATTCAAGAGGTTGTTGATGATAATGGGGTCAGTGAGTAACTTGACAAGTAAATCAGCATCGATCTCTTCCTTGGTTGCAGACAGAGCAGCAAGGCTCAAGTCAAGAACAGGTGAAGGAGCGTTGGAGCAGTGAGAAGATTGAAGAGCAAGAGCGTCAGGTTGGTTGTCGTCGTCCTCAATGGGAGTGAGACGAATGGTAGGAGTATTGGTGTCATCAACTTGTACAGCCGCCGCCGGTGAGATGGAAGGACTACACGAATACGAAAACGGGTTTGGTAGAGAGTAGAGACACATAATGAGATATATATATATAAGTGATAATAATAAAAGACTTAAAGAGACATTTGCAATTATATAAAAATGATAAGAAAGGGGCTACCTACCGAGTTGGGATGAGAGAGCGGTGTGGATAGAAAGCTTCCAAGGCTTTTGCAGTCCTCAAGTTTTCGGAACCGGTTTCTATGCTCTCTTCACCACTTGCAACAAGCAATTGGTCATTGATAATATACTGTTTGTTTTAGCAAAAAGAATACAAAGTTGAAGAAGTTAACATAAGAAAAATGTGGTATAAGTTTACAATTGAGGAATAATATATATATATAAGTACTTTTGGTGGGAGTTTCCATGGAATGAGGGGAATGTTAGGAGGAGGCCTCGTTGAATACACAGTTCCACGCTGGAGATCCTCCGACTTCGATGTCTTTGATTTGCTATTACATGTTTCTGCTCCAACTTTCGCCGGACAATCTTCTGTTTGAAACACCTTTACCTGATTATGATAACAAATATCCAATACTATTATTATTTATTATATTTAGTTAGAAACCTCGTAATCTCAACTCTGAACCTCAGCAATTCAAAAAAATTAGTTGTTCATAATTAAAAGTTAGGTTTCTTTATTAGGTTAAACGATGATGACATGCTTATTCTGTTCGTTCAAATTTAAAACAAATTTAAGGTCAGCAATTCTTCTCTTTTTTTCTGATCTTTGGGTACCACTACCATAGTTAATAAACTGTGAGTGGGTGTAAGTCGAATCAGTTAATTATTTCACATAAGATAAAAGAACAAGAGAGAGAGAAATCGTCAATGAAACATCAAACTCTCTTTTCTTTTGTTCTTTTTTTTTGTTTTTGTTTTTCTATTTGAATAGTAAGGGTGGCTATACCTGACAAAGCATACTATCCGATGCCCATGAAACCCTTGCTTTCTTCACATCACTTCCCATTTTTTTTCTCAACAATTTTCTTTCTAAATCAACTCCAGATTCAAAAACCAATCCGACTTTTCCTTATAAGACCAACACTCTCTCTAAAGTGAAGAGATGTCGGCGATACGATTTGTGTTGTGTGGGAGACAAAACCCTAAAATAAGTAGAGTAAACCTTCATAATTTTATTGACTGGCCAAAACTATAAATAGAGGCGGCTGCCATGCCTGTGCCCCCTCCACATTCTTATTTAGAATTGTTTTTAGAGGCTCTTGTTTTTATTGGTCTCTCCATTACAATTACAAATTTACCACTTTTTTAATTACTTCTTTTTAGTGTTACGTTTTTTTTCTCTGTTAACCTCTATTTATTAACTCTCTGAATTTCGAAATTGTATATTAAATGGCTGGGCCAGGCAATTACTAAAATCCGTAGGAATTCAAGCCCACTACGATTTGGACTGCCATATTGGTTTACAGTAGATCGTACTAATTAATCATATTCCGTCAACTTTAGGCGGCGATTTGCCAAACATGTACGAGTGAGTTTACGTACAGCTTCACTTTTCAATTTCACCAAATAAACCCGCCTTGTTCTATCATTCCTAGGAGCTTTTCAAAATATCAAACACACCTCACCACTACTCGGCCTCCCAAGACAATAATGTGTCCAGATCCGAAGCTTCTAATGGCTGCAGTGATTCTCACATATGAATTTTCCTACCTGCTTGAAAAAGGCTACGAGGTGCCTGATCCGACGATCCCCACAATGCCAACAAAGCTCTCATGAAGCTCCACTACGCAGATCTTTCTGATGCCCCTTCCCTCCGCCGACGTCATCAAGCCCGACGAGGTCTACAACCTTCCTTGCTGCTCAGTCCAACGTTGCTGTCTCCTTCGAGATCCCTGACTACACTTGCTGATGTGCTCTCCGCCTCCTGGAGGCTGCCAGGTCTCACATCGCCGACAATGGCCGCAACATCAAGTACTACCAGGCCGGATCCTCCGAGATGTTCGGCTCAACTCCTCCTCCTCCCCAAGCTGTGAAGATGACGGTGGATGAAGATCTGGAGATGGCTAAGAGGGAGAAAGTGCGGGTTACATTGACGCTCAGCAGCAACTCTAATCCTCGAGCTGCTGGCCAAACAAAAAAGAGGCTTACTACCATTTATCTGAATCTAATATTCTGTTTCAAGTTTTTATCTTGTTTCAAGCTATTCAACCCGATAAACTGCAAACCATTATCCACTGTGGATTTTGTGTAAAAAAGTGCGAATAACATATGAATTTTCCTACATCACAACAATGGATTTCGATTATACAAATCTGAAAACAAAGAAGTATCGAACAATAGAACCATCATCTTGCATTTATGCAAAATCAAAGACAAGGCTAGTGGGAAGTACTCGACCGATCTAGCTATGGTCAAACAGACGCTTATGGGTCTTGTTTAGAAGAGAGGGTACTGACCGAATCAGGAGGTGGAAGAACAAAGGGAGTGACAGTTGAGCTAAGAGATTCAGGTCCCTCTGAATTTATTCGTTTACATAATGAATCGCAGTTGTTTATAACCTCAGTCAACCTTCCTTTAAGCTCCCCAAGCTCAACCTGAAGCCCATGAACTAAGAAGAAGAAGAATAATATATAGTCAAGTAGTGAAGGGCATCCTTGAACAAGGGAAGGGATGGGATGATATAGTATAGGTATAGGTAGAGGTAGAGGTAGAGGTATAGGTAGAGGTAGAGGTACCTTGAGATAAATGGTGGGAAGTGGTCCTCATAGCAGAGACGGAGTGGTTAAACCTCTGTAGAAGTTTAGTGGCCAAAGCATCTGCCACTTCAATCTTGTTTTCTATATCTTCCTAGAGATATACATGAACATGTTGTTATTAATTCATTTACATACAAAAGCATTTCTAAAAGACTGTACACATGGATCAAAGATAAGATAATTATAAAGTCCATGTCCATTAGAAGAAAGAGGGACCTGTCTATTGGTAATATCTTGCGCTTTGTTGTCTTGCCATTCTCGATAAACGGAAAAGAGCTCGACAAGTATTTGAGGATCCACCGTATCTTCTGGCAAACAATAAATTAGATTTGAAAGAAAAAAGAAAAAGAAGAGTAAAAGGGTCTATGATGAAAACGAAAACAAAACAGTCTACTTCACACAATCCAGAATCCAAAAAATGCTAGACGAATAAAACAGAATATAGATGATTTTGGGTGTATAAGAGAAGATGAGACAAACTCACTGGAAGAAGAGGAGGAGGAGGATAAAGCTTTCCTCACCAATATGTCTGTTAAGCTACTTTCCCCCTGAGGTGCTGACTTCAATATTGGCCTACTCTGCCATTTTTTACAAAAAACAATTAAAACAATCAGAAACATAACATAATAGTGAGTTTCGATCAATCTGTGAATATGATAAAAAAAAGACACTCACAACTGTGAGGGATTTAAGATTTTCGAGAATGGGATCCACTTTCTCCGATCGCTCAGAGATGGTCGTTATCACTTCTCCTCTTCTCTCCTGAAACATATTCATTCCATTTTTTGGGGTTTAGGGTTAACCGATATGGCTCAACAATCAAATCACGAACTTATTACCTGACCTCCTAATAGCGTTGAATCTGATGCCCCCATATTGCAATCCAATTGTTTCGTTTGTTTGTTTCGGCAATGTCCCCGTTGTACCCAGGAGAATGAAACAGAGAGAGAGAGAGAGAGAGAGAGAGATTAACTCTTTCACGGTTTCACCTTAAGACAGAGAGATTTCATGACGTTTTGTTTTTTTATATGCAAATAACTCGCCGTTCTGGTTCCCTTCAGACGACAGTATTTGTTCAAACAGATCAAGGTAACGACCGCACGTCTGATATTTAATTGGGGGAGACAAAGCATGAGTTCAACTAGCCATGCTTCACCGCGCATGCTAGACAAAAGCCCATTCTATATGGGCCCACTTCAGCCCACTTTACTATTTTTTTATTTTTCTTTTTAATTAAAAAAATGCAAAAACAAATAACACACCACTGTTAATTTGTGTTTGGGGTTGGAACGTATTTTTCTTTAACCCACTGCTCATACATTATACTTAAAACTCAGTAAGTGTAGAGCGTTATTATATATATATATATATCTTATCCCACTCTCACCTCCTAAGCATCCATCCAAAATCTATCCCTTCGTTGAATTTTTATTAAGATCATTCATATAAAATATAATCTCACCTTATGAGACAACGTTTCTTATGTATGCATGCATGCATGAATGCATAGAACGGTTATACTATCACCCCCACACACACAAAAAAAAAACCCTTTTATTCTTCGCCACTCATCAAGAATTGAGATGCCACGAACTTATCAAGAGCTCTCCAATCCGTCATCCTCTTCTCGGCGCTAACGCCATCATCTTCCCCCGCCCGGCGAATTGGTTCCGGCAACTTCTCTGAGGCAAGAGAGGGGCTCTCTAGCTGAGGAAGCTGAGATAATTCATCATCCCCCATGGATTTTAGGTATATAGATCCAAAGAACCCATCATCGACGATGTGGTTGGCCTCAGAGGGTAGTTCTTGCTTAAACGGTGTGGCCGCTATATCATCATCATCAGTACTATTATGTTTGATGAGGACGTTCTTGTCGAGAGGTTTCAAGAGGGTAGCGTCGTCGTATAGGAAACAGTTTGGATCCCAAACTTGTCTTCTTTTTGTCGGGACGGTCGTTCGTTTCTTAAATGCTCTACACACTACCCATCCTTCTTCCTGCTTCACCATTTTAATTCACATCGTTAACTGTTATTTTTTTTTCTTTCTTTTACGTGCTTTTCAGACCAAGAAAGAGACACCCAAAACACTAGAGCCTACATATGTAATAAAAACACTTGGTTTATCTACGTATATATATGTATATCTAGTGGAACCTCTAGCTATTAAAGGTGAAATTTCTCTAAGTTAAGAGAAAAAGTACTGAAGAATAAGTCATAGTGTAGAAATGTACCTGCGGAGAAGCGTTCTGGTGGGATTCGAGGCTGTAGTATTCATGGATGATCCAGTCGGATTTTTGGCCGTTGGGAGCTCGACCACGGTAAAAGACGAGAGTCTTTCTCATACCAATTAGTTTGGAGTTGAGGTAAACGGCCTTGTCCCGTCCTGTGGCTTTCCAGAAACCAGCCATGGTGGCTCGGTTTGTCCTCGTCCCAGTCGGATACTTCTTGTCTTTGTGGCTGAAAAAGTACCACTCCTTTTGCTCCTCGTACCCTATCCTGCATCTCTCTACGCGTGTATCCGGTATCATAGATCATATAACTCTTTCAAATTACAAATTAACTTATATGTGGATCGACACTGATAGCGCATGAATGATGGGTTGCTTGGATGTGTAATTGTCGTCCGTTTATTCATAAGATATGAAAACCCTAATTTCTCCTTTGACATGTCTAGAGATATACAGTAATCTTCTATATATATATCAGATTCATAAATTCCATACATAAAGACTGAAAATGTTTTTAAAACATATTCTATAAACGATTGAGCATATGTATTGCGATTCAGAAGCATATATATATAAGAGAGAGATATACCTTGTAAATCCCATGGTTCGATCTTGTAAAGATCAATTTCTCTGATAACATCGAGATCAATCCTTTGGGATGCGACTTTCTTCTTGAGGTAATATCCAACAAGCTCTTCATCTGTCGGATGGAACCTAAAACCAGGCGGTATAGACGACTCTTGAACCACCCCCATCATCTTTATAAAGTATTCAAGTGTTTATATTTTGCTGGTTTCTTCTTGATCGAGCTAGGAAATTAAGATCGACCATAGAAGAAACCTCAACCGACTCTATCAATAAAAACAGAGAGCGAGAAGGTGCTTATTAGGTATATAGAAAAGATAGATGTATGGACCGTCCACTTGAACGTCGACGTGTGTTTGGACTTCAGAGTGTAATCATATGCTCATTTCGCGTTGGCTTCACTCACCATCACTGCTTCAATGCGTGCGCATATACATATGCACATATATGTATTTATACACAAAATTGTATCTACTTTGTGGATATTCATATATAGGTACAGAAATATATGAATCTAATAATTAATATATGAAACCAAGGTAATGATTGTGTTACAACTTAGAATGGAGATATTGGAAAAGGAGTTATTTTTTATTATTAAAGGTGGGTGGCTCCGTTTTGAGAGAAACGGGAGAGAGAAGCTGAAAATATCATCATTTTGCTTGGTGTTACTTCATGCTCCAAATGATGTCTTCTTCTTCAATCCTGTACATGTATTCTCTATTTTTATATCATATTTTCTTTTCTTCCTTTTTGTATATACTTTTTTCCAAATATTGAAAAGAAGGAATTACTGAAGATCGATGTCATTTTGTTACATTTTCAGTTACAACCTGACGTTTGTGTATCTGATGTAACACCTTTCTTGTCTGTTTGTCGTTAGTTCTAGTGTCAATACTCTGATTTCTGTGTTCGTCAAAAATAACTACATGTTTCTCACTTACATTCCATCTCACGCCTACAATATTATATACAAACACATCTATTTAGTGTGTTTTACCTACAAAGCTTTAGTCAGTGAACCGATGAATATGATCCAATCCAGTAAATAACTTGATGAATACATATGTATGCGTAAGTTTATTTTGTATGTTGGCCATCCAAAGAAGGGTTATATAGTACATAAAATACATGAGAGGATTGTAGAACTAAAATTAGGGTTTTGCGATGAGTCCAAGAGTCACATGGATCTCGCGTAAGCACAAGATATACATGTGGTTGAAAGTCGTTGGAACGTTGTATAAGCCAATAAAAAGAGAACGAAAATAAAACAATAACATTAAATAAATTTGGGATATATAATTCTATATACAGGACTACGAGAGACTCGCTTTTATACAATTTGACAATGGACATTGTGGAGCCCCTCCGTTTGCGCATGGCTTCATGGTTTATGTAATTAATTCTAAATAGGAGTCAACTTAGACTAGGAGTATTTGGTCATTGTCATGGAAGCTGTTGAAGAACAATGCGAAGAATGCTGGGGTAGAAGATTAGGTGGAGTGGAACACACGTGGCTAAGCTGTATTGGGTAAGCTGTTATGCTCTTTACGTAGAAGGAAAACAAAGCGACGACGGGGTTGACTGTTTGGGCTGAGAGAGACGACCGAGACTGGGAGTAGCAAACAAACATACAAATACAATAAATCAACAATGGACCCACGGTACGATCTTCGTCCTCGTGATAAACATAAACATTCATACCTTACTCTATATCTCAGATGTATTTATGTATCTGAAGTTGTGAACCAGCGCATTGACAAATAAACGTGATTTATTAATCATGCTGTAGTGTAAAAAGGAAGTAATTAACATCCATTTCCTTATTCATCAGATTATTATATATAATACAGAAAAAAAGAAAGAATTTTCAATATAACCATGATCAAGAATTACATGATTGAAAATCATTCACTCTTTATGTACTCATACTAACTCTGATCGATGAAACCTATAGTTTTAGTGTTTTGACTTAAGCGTTGCTGATATATCTGAGAATGATGATACCTGAAGAAATAATATGCCTACATATCTATTAAGAACATCCACATTCGTCACAGCATCCTTTGGCTTTTGACAAGAATAGATTAATGAAATTTGGATCATGTTCTTCCATAAAGAAACGAAGCTGCAGCGGCTATTGCTCTCTCTGTCACTCGAGATAGGCGCCACCAGTAGTATATCACCCGGAATGCTCCATCATGGCTTCATCACTTACTCGCTTTGGAGGCAGTGTAAGAAAGGGTTTGTAAGCTCCTCTTCTTTTCCCTCTTTGATGGTGTCTTCTGACATCTTATTTCTTTGTCTTTTTTATGTTTTTTGTATCATTTTTTCGTTTCGACGAACCTTATACTCTCTTAGTGTTATAAAAAAAAAACATATCTATTAAGAACTGATCCGGATTAACACTCTATTTATGATTAGGATAACTATGTTTGTTTAGCCAAATTTCTGTTGGGTTTTAATTACTTTAGCCACATGTTTTTCACCCTTAGAGTATAGTTGGTGTTGTTTTAAGGCACCAAGTAACTCGGTAGGGCTAGAAAAGAAAACCTAATCCAAAAAACTATTTAAATATTTTAAGGAATTCAAAAATTTGATATCTAAATAATCGAAACCGAACATGAACTAAACCAAAATATTTTAACTATCCGAATATATGCGAATCAGATTTATATAAATAAATATATTAGTTGCTGTTAGATTTAATATCCAAAAATCTAAATATATAAGATATTTTGAAGTTATCCAAAATACTTGAAAATATATAAAAATAGTATATATACTCAAAATCTTAAAAATATTTAAAATATTAACTAATTCTCCATCCAAATATTTAAGTCAAACTAATTTTTATGTTAAATTTAAATATTTAGATATACTAAATTTATATGTTAAATATTATTTTTTATTTTTTTAATATACATAAATTTTAAAAAAAAGAAAATGAATGGGTTATTCGAATCGAACCTGCATAAACCCGAACTAAAACTAAAATTTATTAATGTCTAAATAGAATTGAAATCTTTAAATTCGAAAACTGAATGGGTACGGAACTTGCCACCACCCTAGACTATGGTGTAAAACCACCGTGTGATTACCTTCAAATTCACTAACGGTAGAGACGAGTTATATCAACATGATCAAATAAAAGAAGATTGTGATTTCATTTGCCAACATTCGTTTTAATCATGTGGTTTACTTACTACTACTCACAAGTTACAAGAAGGAGAGGGACAAAACGCTGCGTTTCCAAAGACTAGATTTCTTGGGACGAGGTGGTCTGAAAGCAAAGTTGATGCCAAACATCTCAGAGGAAGTCAAGTTCATGTCCGCGAATCCATGGAGCTTACCAACGAGGGTGGCACTCTCTCGGACATGACCCATGTCTTTGTAATCAGACCAGAGTCTGTGCGCCAGCTGGACCCGTCTGTGCCTTGTGTTCAGCCCAATGCCCCATCTCAAGAACAGGTTCTCTCTCTCTTCCTGGGATAGTTTCCTCTGCATCAGCTTGCTCAGCTTAAACCTCTCTCTAG
Organism: Eruca vesicaria subsp. sativa; assembly: GCA_932364175.1. Classification (NCBI taxonomy): domain Eukaryota; kingdom Viridiplantae; phylum Streptophyta; class Magnoliopsida; order Brassicales; family Brassicaceae; genus Eruca; species Eruca vesicaria. The sequence goes on along the minus strand of CAKOAT010188822.1, from coordinate 30,015 downwards.
TCAACGCCCTCGTGCTGCTTGTTTGTATTGTTTCCCACACAAAAACATTAGTACTAAACCAAAGAGTATATATATATATAAATACATTGTGAAAATGGAAGTTAACCTGGACATTAAGCTCAGATCGTCAGTGGCGTTGCTATTTAGGGCGATGTACTTGAGTCTACGGAGTTCAACCTCCAAGTACAAGCAATCTTTCTGATCCCCTCTGAACAATAGGAAGAAGTAGCTTCTGTGGGCCATGGAGACGTTACACGTGTGCCATAACTCTATTATCTCCCGCTGTAGTCTCTTGAACTCTTCCGGCCAATTCAAAGGCGTGTCTAAGTAATCTTGTATTGGGTCCAATGCAGCGTCTTTGAAACACTTTGTCGAAGTCAAGGCCAAGAACTTCTGTTCTATTTCCTCCATCTGTTTACATGTCAGACACGCTGGACTTTAAGAGATTTTTTTGTTATAAAAAAAAAAAAGCCAAGGAAAAACATATCGTTTTTTGGTTGAACCAAATAAGCAACATAAAAAAAACTAACCGAGCGATGAATGATCCGCTTGTCTTTCTGAGCAGCAGTTTCCTCCGTTTTCTCCTGGCTTGTAGAAGCTCTACCACTTGTCTGAAGCTCAAACACAGAAACATCAGAGGGGCGGGACAGTGATTCATTTGGTGATGACATTTCGTTACTGACACCATATGAAGCATCATGCGCAGTTTGTGTGTCACTCAAGCTTCTCTCGATCCATGCTGTTGGCATGCTCCTCCCGCTAAACTCATCCTGCAGCAACCTCTCATTCTTGATGTCGCACATTGCCAGGTTCCTCTCAGCTGCTTTGCCAAATTCTTTGTCGTACCAACTTGGCGGTGTGTCAGCATCTTTCTCAAACCAAGTCGGGGAAGAGCTTGCTCTACAGCTTCGACTTCTAGTCAGTTTCATGCCTCTGAACGGTCGTGAGTCTCTCTCCGTAAGCCAAGAGAAAGGCTTTTCAGGAGAGGGAGTGATAAGTACTGGAGGCATCGGGTTGCTACTAAGGTTGGACATGTTTGTGCTAAACTCATCAGGAGATGATTTGAAATCACAGCGTGGAGGGAGTTTGCTTTCTTGTTTTGGTTGAGTACTGACTTCCTTTACTCTTTCTTCTTCCTCTTCCTTTTTAGCTTCAATTGGTGGTTGTATGTTCTTTGGCTCTGTTACACATACTGGCTCTTCTTCTTCTTCTTCTTCTTCTTCTTCTTCTTCTTCAATGGATAAGTGTATGTTCTTTGGCTCTGTCACACATACTGGTTCTTCTGCATTTACAATGTCAAATCTGTCTGGACTGCTCTGCAGAATATTTTCCTCTGGATGTCTAGTGACATCTGACATCTCTGTTTCAATGCATCGAACTTCCCTGCAGTTATCCTCAGAATTTCCATCAGTCTCTCTATCCATTTCATTAACCCGTTCCTCCTGACCATAACCTTCGCCTGGAGAAGGAAAAATAACTAATGTTGTCGAGGCATTTCGAGGTTGAGCTTCCGTTTCTTCTGTGTCAACTTCGGATTGGTCTTTAGTTTCTTCTGCCTCGTGTGGAACCTCAGGGAAAGGAGTTACAAAGGCATGCTGCTGAAATGGACTACTTGACCCAGAATCTATCCTTAAATCTGAAAGCCGGAAGACGTTCTCGTCATAACTGTATTCAGATGATCGTGGAGACAAACTGGAACGGTGAGCTGATATAGGGCTTAATGGTGTTGTATTCTCAGAGTCCCACGTACTGCGCACCCGCAGCTTCGGGTATTGATGTTCCACCAGCACCTACGCACAAGACAGATACAAAATTTAATAACTTGCAAGTAAAGTAAGATTAGCAAGTGGAAGTAACACACATTTACCTCTGCTGATTCTGTTGACAGTGTCACTTTTGGTCGTTCTTTACCTTCTCCAACTATTCGTCGAAGATCCTCAATCTCGCAACGAGCTTGTTCTAGCTCTTGTGCTAGTTGGAATACGTCTTTCTTAAGCTGCAATAAATGGGACAGTTCATAACTCAAATCTTCAGAAAACTACAGAGTGATTGAATTGTGAACATGAGAAATCAACAAATGCATGGAAAAGGTATACATGTAGCTGCAGCAACGAAGAAGACTATTACTATAATGGTGAGTTCAGGGTAATTGGAGCTTGTCTCGTTACCTTTTCAACCTCGAGGTCCTTCTCCGTCAGTAACGCAGTTGTGTCAGAGGCAACCGAAGGCTGACCAGGGCTTCTCAACTCACTTTCCAGTTTAGCCAACTCCCTCTGCAAGTGTTTTACTAAAGCTTTATCAGACATGACAACATTGACTTGTGCATTTGTTGTCACCTCCTTTGCACAGCTCGCAAATAGCAGTGTGTTTCTAGATTGCTCAACATGGATTCTTGCAGGACTCATGGTACAAATTATGGCAGTTCTGGCATTTCCTCCCAAGGAAGACTGAAGTATGCGTGTTAGTTTTGAATCTCTGAATGGAATGTGCCCAGTTTTTCCCTTACTGCATGAAGTTAGCCATTTAATTAGTGATGCAAAAAGAAAAAATAGAATCGTTCACATATATATTGAACTAAAGAGTTGAGGCGGAACAATTGAGAAAATTTTGCATAAACATAGTAAAAAGGTGTGATAATAGGTGTAAGCTCTATGTTTGAGACAGAACTTGACTTTCAAGTACAACAAAGCGCTGCTCAAAGAGCAATACTAATCTCACAAAACAGAAAACGTTATGGAAGCTAAGCGCTCACAAGCTAACCTTAGCTTACGGATCACAGTTCCCAGCGTTAACAAACTTCGGTTTATATGACAACCTTCTTTCAGCCTTGTGCCGGCTGATAATGATTGAGATGCACGTTCACTTCCAGCAAGATCAATAAAGTTCTGCAGGACAAGTAGTTAGTCCATAGATCCTTTCAACAACTTTGTTAGCAGACAATGTGATGGAGAGTTCAAGAAGACGTACCACTGTTGCTGTTAGTGTACTAAATTTATCGTTAGTGAAAAATTCACGAGCCGTGCTTTCAACTGTCTGTAAGAAAGTAGTAGAGCTAAGATAAAAGTGGGGAAAAAAGGTCACAAAGAATGAAGCGTTAAACCATAAATATAAATTAACAAGATGCCTAACCAATCTCAAAATCTGATGAGACCGGGAGCTAACTTCATTTAGAGCTGTCTCTCCAATTTGCCGTTGAGCTGCGAAATGATTAGATGAGTCATGAAAATTATTGCAAAAAAAAACATAACTAATTATGAAAACTTAGATACCAGATTTAGAATATCTTTACCTTCACAAACAGATAGGAGCTCCTTGAAATGATTCCAATCTCGCAGAGTTTCCTCTGTGAGTTTCTCAACAACTGTCCCTTTCTGTCAGAAGTAAAATGAACTTCGTATGAGAGATTACAAAAACAAAAACAAAAAAGTTATTATTATTTACCTCAGGATCATCTAGAAGTCTGAGCGGACTACTATCAGTACTTAAGAGATCTCGTACAGACTCATTATAGATCTCCATGGCAGAGAACTTAAGAATGAATTCTCTTTCCTTGTGCTGGAATAAGCAGATAAATAAGACTACCACGGAAACAAATATAGAATGGGCTGGAAAATAAAGTAGTAAGATATGAGGATGCTGTTTTATTTAATTTACCTTGTCAATGTAGTCATATATATCAACCAAGGTGCAGTGAGTAATTCCACTCATGGTGTACGTCTTTCCACTGCTTGTTTGCCCGTATGCAAAGACGCTAGCTGAAACCAAGTGAAATATAAAGAAAGAGAAGACAAAAAAAAGAGAGGAAGAGTGAAATGCAGATTGGAAAGAGGCCACACCATTAACGCCAGTGACAACAGAGAAAGCAACTTCCTTAGCCCCTTGGTCATAGACTTGCCTGGTACAACACTCAGGGCCGAACACTCTGTCTAGAGGCAGAGGAGAGTAATAATAATAATAAGAAAGGGTTAAAAAAAAAAGAGGGAAAAAGAAGGAAGAGGAAAGGAGGAATAAAATGCAATACCAAAAGAGTAAGAAGAAGGATACATGGAACGGTCAGAGATGGAAAGATGGCTCTTGTACATGATGGTTGTATTGTTGATGCACTCCCAGTCTGGGGAATCATTCCTTAACATTTCCTTGTCATTTAAAGGTCGGAGACGAACAGAAACAAAAATCTTTTCTTCAGAGCCGCCGCCACCGCTTGGTCCTTGCATCTGATCGGCTTCCGTAGTCATCGTCATACCTCCAGAGTAGAAAATGAGAATGAAAACATTATATAAGAAAGTGGAGGCAAATTATGTGACTCAAAATTATTGGCAATGACAAGTGAATAATTGGGAAAATGAGTGCAATCAATCATCTGGGTCAAATTCCATGCCAAAACCACCATGTGTGTCTTTTTCTCTACCAAACTAATAATAATAATATTATGCTAGAGAGCAAGATCAGAAAACGGAGATTTATTGTAGTGTGGAGACAGAGAGACAAACAAAAGATTGATATTATAATATAGATGATTCCAGGATAGATTTCTGAGTTTGTTTTTTTGGTATAAAATGGTCCCCCAAGTTCTCTCTATTATAGATAGAAAGAAACAAAAAGAGATGCTTATGATGATTTACCTAAGGAAGGAGGGGTTAAGAAGATGACACAGCCGCTGCTTCTGTATAACGTTGGACCTGCTCCATGTGCAGTGACGACGACCCCAATCTTCTTTTGTTTTATTTTCACAAATTACTTACACACACAAACACACCTGCCCTCCAAACACCAAATAAAATACAAACTCACTAAACAATAATAAAAATAATCAGAGAGAGAGAGCAATGCATGCATCTCCACCCCCTTAACAGACACGGAGGAGTCGAATTTTTTTTTAAAAAAAGACAATGCCTACGAAATCGACATCCGGTTAGCGTAAATTAGCCGAGCAATCGATGAATTTATACCTCGTCAGAGGATGAAGAATAGGCCAAATAAAGGCAGCTCCGAGAAGAGAATCTGAATGAGGATTGAGGAAGAAGAAGGAGAAGAAGATCCAGATATTTTACGCCTCTCCCTCTCCCTCTCCCTCTCCCTCTCCCTCTCTGGATTAATCGGATTCGCACAGCTGTGTAAATCGTTAATGGCGTTTTTCTGCAATCTGCTGGCACCTCCTCTCTCTCTCTCTCTTTTATTATTAGCCTTTCCTTTCCCACTCTTTTAACAACTGCCGCGCTAAACTATTTGGGTTAAGCAGCACACTTTTTTTTATTACCCTTCTACCCCTACTCTTTTTTATTAAGGAAAAATATTAGCCAGCTACACGAAGTATCACCCATCACATGGCTAACCATGCCAAGTTTAATAATATATGGCCAGCTACACCAAGTATATGTTATGCATGCCAACATCCCCGAACTATATGATGTTATGTAATCAACATCATTATCTTAATTAAAGTCGAGCATGAGTGACATGTGGATGTCCCGACCATAAACGTTGTTAACTCTCTGTTAACTCTCTGGTTTAATTCTTCGGTTTAGGCAAATTTAAACCAGAATGGAAACCAGATAATATGACCAGACCAAATAAAATTGGGCCATTATTTTTAATTCGGCCCAAATGCAAGCATGTCTTCTCTCCTTCTTTTTCATCAGAAAGAAAATTTAGGGTTTAAAATTTTCACAAATCAGTGGGAGAAAGGAAGTTGGTGTTTGCTTCATATTTTAACAAATCGAGAAAGATGAGTAGAGCAACTCTTAATTCTCAGACTTCTTTGGTGTCAAAAATGTCTGAGAGAAAGATCGTCTTTGGAATACTTTGGGTCAAGCTCCCATATGAAAACATTGAAGATATTAGGCCTCTGTGGAAAAATATAGATAAAAATAAGAAGAGCTTGGAAACAACAGGTCGATGGTATAAGGAGGTGCACATATGTATTGAAAAAGATGGTTGTGAGAATTCAGAGTTTCTCTATTCTTCTTTCTCGATTTGTTAAAATATGTAGCAAACACCAAGTTCCTTTCTCCCACTGATTTGTGAAAATTTAAAACCTGAAATTTCCTGTCTTCGTTTCAAAATGAAAAAGAAGGGGAGGAGATAGGATTGACTTTGGGCCCAATTTTATTTGGTCTGGTCTTATTGTCTGGTTTCCATTCTGGTTTAAATTTACCTAAACCGAAGAGTTAAACTAGAGAGTTAACAACGTTTATGGTCGGGGCGTCCACATGTCACTCATGCTCGACTTTAATTAAGCTAATGATGTTGATTACATAACATCATATAGTTCGGGGATGTTAGCATGCATAACATATACTTGGTGTAGCTGGCAATAAATTATTAAACTTGGCATGGTTAGCCATGTGATGGGTGATACTTCGTGTAGCTGGCTAACATTTTTCCTTTTATTAACTAATAATTTAACATGTTTTCTTAATAATTTGCCTTCATCAATTCATCTCCTCCGCTTCACCTAATTATCGATGTTCAGTCACCCTCGCAATCCACCTTCTTCATGCTAATTCTTCAACCAATGCTTCTTGCTTTCTACCAACGAACACTACTTTTCCTAAACTTCTTCTAACTATATATCCTCTACGAGTTTTTATTCATACTATATATATAACTTTTTATATATAAAACAATAATCACAGCACATGGTTGTTTGCTGCACAACCGCGCGCTGTCCATTTTAAACAACGTATTTCGCCAAAAGCAATGCATGTGCACTGCTTTTTCTTTCTTTCTTTCGTACTTACACCCTAAGTTCTTTCTTTTTGAAACATTATATGTAGATTAAAAACATGTACGTAGGTATGACATTTTCATTATCAACCAATTTGACTTGGGATTAACAGAAAGCACATGTTGGTTCGTGAATAAATACTAGTATAATACTAGTAGCGTGGTCGGTTGTTGAAGTATTGAAGAGACTAGTGTTTTTTGTAGTATTATTTTTATATATAGCTATAGACAATTTATTATTATTCATTAAATGTATGATGGGCACTTTATATATTTTGGTTCAATAATTCCGTGGTATAGATATTAATTTGAAAGGTGATATAGAAATGAAATTAATGAAAGGGGACATGCACATGATGTGGATGTGGACAAAACCATACCGACTCACAATTATAAGATATATCACATGATGATGCGGACAAGTCTACGCTTCTTATATGTTGGCCTCGCGTTACAACAGGCTGGGCTCTAGCCCAAAAAAAGACCATGTTTAAGAATACAAGCCCAGAATAATTAACAAATTCAGAGAAATGGACTTGAACTTTTTTTCAAGTTCTACCGTGACACCATCTTCTTTACTTTAGTGAGTTTTTTTTCCAAAATATAAGATTCTAGTTAATTACACAAATATTCGAATTATCTTCACTGAGAATCTTAATACCTTGTTCAGAAATAATTTGAGCTGGGTCAGTGGTGGCGTGTTTGCAATCATGAGTGGAATGGGATGAACTAAAAGTTGGTTTCGGCAAACAAAAACAAAGTAAGGCCAACAGTATTGTTACTTTTTCTATTTCATGGTGAGACATTTTATGGAATTCTGTTTTCGAAAGCTTCATGCTATGTTGTTTTTGTGGTCCTAAAGGCTTCTGTTCTGTCCCCCTGAAAATGCAATGATGCCAATTGCAAATTTGTCCCTTATACGTGTCTTTCTCTAATTGGTTTACAAAAGGGAGAATTCTCAAGACCCCACTTGCCTTGTGATTTTGAAAGCAGCTCTGTAATCACCATTCGTCCTAAAATGCTTTCTACGCCCAATAACATCAAATTATTGACAAAGAATATTTGTTTATCAAGAAGGAAAGAAAGCAATTAACTTTTTCTAAAGGCGATTTGGAAGACAAGGTGGGAGGTTGTACGGAGGAAATCTCGGTATCAAATCAGCAGAGATCTGGTGGGTTTAGGGTTTAATGGAGTTATTGGACCAATTGATTTACATATATTTTTTATATGTTATTAATGTAAAAATACAAATAACGCATGATTTGTGTATATCTTTAAGACAATCTTCACATGCATCCAGCATCCCCATGCACCATTTATTTCTTCTTAACAAAATAAATCATCCAAATTAGTAGGGATTGCATCTAATTATCATCATAGCGTTCTTGAGGTGACATATATTGAATGATGAAAAAGTGATGGTAAGGAATAAATTGCGGAAAGAGGTGTTTTAGGTCCAAACATGTATGCCTGCAGAAATGAAGACGCAGACCAATTTTATTCTTTTTCTGTTCATTCCACTCACCCTCATAATCTGCAAAATTCATCCTTCTCTCCCTCTCTTAAAATAAGTGCTTAACAACAGAATCCACGTACACACGCACATAACATATATCAGATTTAAGTTGACGCATAAGTGTACATTTATAATTCCGTGGATGGAATAGAGAGAAACACAAGATCGGGCTTTTGGGGAATTGTAGTATAAGTAAGCGCCTTAAAATGTGGCCAAACAACGCATAGTGCGATGTGAAAATTGTGTAATGAACTAATGATAAGACGAAGGAGTCTATGTGAAGAGACGGATATTACGATTATTAAAAAAAATGTCCTTGTTGCAGTGGAAATGGTAGAGAACATCAATCTACGTGGGCGTTTGGTTCAGTAAGTAGAACGTCTCAGCTATGTCTCTCTCTCTCTCTATCTACAAATGTAAGTGTACTGACATTACATAAACGCACAAAACATAGTAGCATCACCTTTTTCTTTAACACCATGTAGCATCACTTAAAGATCCGGCTTACATTTAAATATGAAGGGATATACATACGACCATATTGACAAAACAGTAGCCGCAAACAACATAACTATGCAAGTGTCTGTGATTGTTTTGCCAAACCCACAAGAAACCTCAATACCAATATATTTACATAATACATTCCAACGTTAATGGATTTTGCAGACGCAAATTACATGTGTAATTACCTGACCTAATACAAACATATTTAAATTTAAAATTTGACGTCGAAAACGTCTTGAGTTGAAAGTAGAAAAGAAGAAGGCTGAGTTTATCAGAGTTGAAAACTGCCAGTTGGAAAGCTGTTGATGTGAGCTTCCACAGATACAGACTCGTTGACTTTTAAACATTTGAAAACTTGACTCTATTATACTCCAATAAAACAAGGTACGTCCAAATAGACACACTATGTAATTTATAACTATTTTTTACGCAGATAATAGATAATTTTAACCTTTTAAATAGAAATTGAACATAATAGTGAAAGACATTTAGCAATTTAATATAGAATAGAAACATTATCAGGATTCGGATATTACTCTCTACAGCACTGATTAAAGTTCTAAACTCCTCCTGTTCCTCTGTTCTAAAAAAAACCCTAGATGTGCTGTAAGAATTAAATGAGTATGATCCGTCAAGATCTAGGGTTGGAGAAGAAGTGCGTACCAGTTATGAAATTGTTACTGGGAGTAGGATAATTAAGTGAGGCAGGATCAATGTAATGATCTGAAGTGGAGCCAACGACACCATTGTTGCAGGTCACGTTTGCGCTTGACGAGGAGGCAGATGGCCCTGCGGTTATTAGATTCAACGGCTGAGATCCACCGCCCGAGGAACTTCTCTCGGCCGGACCTTGGTCGTAAAGAATACCTTTGAAAACGTGACCGCCTATGCTCACAGCTGTTTTGTAAGCATACTCATCTTCTCCCTCATCCACCGAACTCACACGCACACACTGGAACATTGTAGACGAGCTAATTTCCGGCGGAAAGTTGCCAACCTGTAACCCTAGGTGAAAAAACAATTATGTGATCAAATGTTTGATTACATGTGAATAAAGAAATTTAATGTAAAAAAAAAAGAAAAAATAATGTAATATTTGTTTGTTTTATATAAAGAAGATTTAAAGTTAATGGCAATAAATAAATAAACACATATATCAAGATCGGTGAGAACAGTATCCTGCTGTCAATCCAAGAGTCAGTTTTACTCATACACAGTGTTTATCTTCATAATAATAAAAATTTAGTACAAACTTTTGTTTTTTTTTTGCTAAAAAAAAAGAAAAAAAAAGTTTGTACTAAATTTTTTATTATTATGAAGATAAACACTGTGTATGAGTAAAACTTTTGTTCTTCTCGAGAGCAAAAAAAAAAAGCTGATCTCAGACAATATAGGGATTCTGTTTCTGCAGTTGAAATAGTTTATTGACAGTGCATTCTTTTTACCACTTTACTTGAACGAATGGAAGAGGGAAAAATAAAACAGAAAGTGAAGTTATGGGAAACCTGAGGTGTTATGAGTGCAAACAAGGGAAGTTGATCTTGATGGGATTGGGAAATGGTCTCTCGGCCGTTTAGGAACGCTCTCACCTTGCAATTGCTGGGAGGAGGAAAGCTGCTGTTGGCGTTCTCGGCGTTTGGCGGCAGGAACCCACGTGCTCTTCACGTGAGTGGGACACTCAAGGCCTCGGCTCTTGCAGCAAGTCCTGCACCTCATGTGAGCGCAATCTTTCTTAGCTTGGTTCCCACAGTCCTGGCAGCTCGGTGCGCCATCACTTTTCATCATCACTAACGCGGAGGCTCCACCGCCGGAAGTTTCAATTAAGCTCCGGTTGCTTGGACCAACCCCTAAACCAGCAGCGGAAGTGTAGAGATCCAGCCTTTGTTGCTGCTGTTGCTGGAAAATGATTTGTTGATTGTTTGGATGCTGCCATAACTCAAGTGTTCCTTTATAAGAAGGAGTGATATCACCACCCCCAGCGTTAGCGTTTGCGTTTGCGTTTGTGTTAGGGTTTCTGCACCAGAGCCAAGATTCGTTTCTGGATGGAGAAGGAATGTTATTACTATTAGTACTAGTGTGGTCTTGGCGGCTTCCGTCTACTCCTATGCCGTTGCCTAGCGAGAAAAAGCCTGCCATAGTCGGACACAACCAGCCATATATTACCAAGGGCTTCTCTTCTCCCACTTAAAATCAACTCTCTCCCAGTTCCCACCACATGTCTTGTAATATTTCCACAAGACGAAACGATCAATTAGTGAGGAAGATGATCTTAACTTATCTCTCTCAGACTGCAGGGGTGAGAAGGAATGTAGAGTTCTACTTCTTAGGGTTTGTTTAGAAATCGAATAAAGCTTTTGAAACTGTGAAAAGTTGGTTTGTCGGTTTAGGGAGTATTTAAGAGAGAGAGATTTTGATCGATCAGAGAGTTTTGTTTTTCTTCTGTCTCGCGCTCTGCAACGCCGCCATGACCTTAATGATCCTCTTTCACTCTCTCTTCTTTTTGTTTCTTTTCCACAAACACTCATCGCCCTTAATATATCTTTACCGTTGATCCTCAAGTGTTCACGATCCAACGGTTAGAATGCTGTCACGTATGCACCTTCGGCTTTTACACTCTCCATCTTTTCCACCGCTTCCCTCTCACCCTCTTTGTTTGTGTTTTACAAAAAAAAAATCTATCAACAATTCTAAATTTTACATTTTTAAATCATGTATTTAATCTTTTTTTTGGAAAACTTCATGTATTTAATCAAGGTTGGGAGCTGAGTGAGGATAAGGCATGCCGATAGTACCCGTGTAGTTTTACTTTCTTTTTTTGTTATACTGATTCGCTGGTTATGGTTTCTGTTCACCTGCGGCTTAAATTATCATGTCTTGGTTGTATAGTGCACCTGTGGCTTTAACTAAACGCGTAAAGGTTGCAGATGGTAAGCAGATGCTTACCCTTGTTTCCAGGGAAGCTAAATATTACTTTTAGTATTATTCATATACACGAAGAAATTTAATAATCAACGCTAAGTTCTCAATTATTTGTGGTGTGTGTCCTATATGTTTATCTATACTGTATAGACTGTTTAATGTCCCTGCCAAAAAAGTATACATAGACTGTTTAGTCTTAATCAATTAATCATTTTATATCATAACTAACTGATCTAGTATCGTTTAGTAGTATCTTTTAACTGCTTGAGAATTACTAAAATAATATGGACAGCTAGAGGATTGGGAGAGCTGACTATTGACGAAGAGGGATAATTTAAGTCATTCCCCGTTAAGTAGCAATAGCTGGCATGAGAAAAAAATGTATTGAAGGAAAGCGAGAGAGTGAAACTGGAATTTTGATGTAGTTGCTATTTATGAAATGGATGAAAGTTAGACATTTTTAAAAAATTGAATATCATATATATCACGAAAAGCGTGATATTCTTTCTTTACAAAAGATATATATATATATATATATATATATATATATATATATATATGGACATACTAATTTGATAATCTTACATAGCAGTTCTAACGATTTTTAGGTTTTGTAATGTGTACCAATATTAGGTGGTAGTATAGAAGCTTCTTCGGATATCTGTTTTTCACTTAAAAATTCAAAATGAAAGTTTCATGAACCTTTTGGAATTACTTCCAAATCAGTTAGAAAAAAACTCAGAAAAATCTGCCCTTCTGTTTTGAAATCCCAAACTTCAAAATTGTAAAATTATATTTATTTCATTTTACTTGACATTTAAAGATAATGTACACAAATAAAAAATGTAAAATATTATACAATTTATTTTAGTTACTGTCCTGATAAAGAGAGATAAATATATTATTAAGTGACTAATCACAATTTCAAACAACATTAATTTGTTAGTCTAAACTAGTGAAAACATTATTTATTCTTAATTGAATATTTTAAAAAATTCAAATAAACTGAAACAGATGAAATATATATAATCCTCGTTTTAAAGTATTTACTTTCCATTCCATATAAATTAGGTAGAAATATGAATGAATTAATGAGAAAAAGGAAAAAAAATAGATGCAATCATTTATGAATGAGAAATTAAGAGAGGGAGTGGGTAAAAGGGAAAGTGACATTCTCTCAGATTTTATTCGTGTATATTAGAAGACTACAAATCTATACCTTCCAAATATCTTTATAACATCGAGTATATATGCATATTTTTATATATGCAGACACAACAAAGTCACGACTCATCACTAGCCCCAAACTAATCATTTTTCTTTTAATTTGGAATGTGAGACATTGAAGTTGTACAAATAGATGACTTTTCCCAAATATAAACGCTTCAAGGCGTACGAGTTATATGGTTGCTTCTCGAGCCCTGTGTTTCTTTTCAGTGTTTTTGATATTACCAGTAACTTAATCAAATTTAACTTTTCTTTAGGAAAACAATTAAAGTTTATACGCTCAACGTACTTCTTTCTAAAACCATTAAATCTCATATCAGCTTAGTATTCTAGTAATTATTCACAAAAATTCGTTGCCACTACTCTTCTGGCATCTATTTGCACTTCAACACACATCTACCATTCAACATTTCAACTTGATTCGGTATATTATTCCCGAGAACAATAAACAAGAAAAATGAAATATGGAAAGAAATTTATAAACAGAGAATAAAGAAAAGTGAGCTTGGGAATTGGGTATACTGTTTGTTGTCTACTCAATATTTATAACTCCTCCAAAATAAATCATATAATTTATTTTTTTTTGATCGTTTGTTATGAATGTCACCCGCTAAAAAAAAAAAAAAAAACTGTCACCCACGCGTTCGTTGCTTCTCTATACTTTTGTTAGAACACCCCCATCAAGAGATGATGAGAGGAGTTCACACGCAAACCTAAAAAAACAATAATAATACAATCAGATTTCTATGAACCTCTCTCTCAAAAGTTCATTGCCATGAATCCCAATGAACCCGGATTCACCACGTGACATTTATTGATTGGTCTGATTATTTTATTATTTTTTAAAAAAGCTTAAACGAAAAAAATAATAATAAAATAATGAAAAAGGTGTTCATTGATGTTGTTGCTCTTAGTTTTCGAAACAAGAAAGCAAGATTAGTTCATTAATGAATTACATAATCACTTATTTTTGTAAAAAGTTGGCATGGAAGCTGTAAAAGTACAAGAGATACGATGGGCTCTTTCTTTTGTTTCAGAGATAAAGCCAATAACATCATTTTTTTTAACCGGAGCTTCTATCTCTATTAGTAAAGGAATACAGTTGTGAGCAGTGATGGAGTCACATGATCAAAGGGTGGGACATCTGCCCCAAATGATTTTTAAAAATTCTATGTAAAATTTAGATAGTGTTCTTCATGCCACAGTTGATTCTTTATACAATTTTGATAATGCCTCCCGTATTCATCTCTAGATCCGCCCCTGATTGTGAGTACCGTCACCTGGACTCGAACCCCGATCATTAGAGAATTAATATTTTGGTATCACGTGAAGACCGACATATGGCAACACGTGATTAGTCTAGACCACTTCTATGGAACCAGGATACTTCTATATAATTCAAAGAAAAAGAAAAATAACAGCGTTTTAAGCATCTGTAAATGTGAGCTTTCATAGAGCTAATTAATCTTCAAGTTGGGATCTGAAAAGAGTCTTAATGATCTTGGTATCATCGAGTCTTACAAATCTACTTCCACTTAGAGAAACATACGTCGATTAACTGTTATAAAATGTTTGCTGGATAAACTGCCTGCCGTTTCCACAGTAAGAGGTCAAACGATACGTTGTTGGCATCTCACGTGAAGAACCTGCACATGACAGTCTTTATCTCAGTTTTGTCGTTGAAGAAAGTGGCGACAAGAGACAATTTAAAAAGAAGAAAGAAAGAAAGAAAGACAGATCTCTCCGTCGTCTTTGACGCTGTTGGTTTCTTTCTAGCTAATTGGTCGGAGAAAGATGTCTCCGATAGCAGCAAGAGCAAAGCTTCACGTAGCGATGGTGGTGTTTCAGACGGGATACGCAGGGAACCACGTGATCATGAGATTTGCTCTAAACTTGGGAGTAAGCAAACTCGTCTTCCCACTTTACCGGACCATCATCGCTCTCTCTGTTCTCGCTCCCTCTGCTTACTTCCTTGAAAAGTAGTCTACACTTCTTCTTTTTTTTTCTCTTATAAAAAAGTCAAACCAATCTTTATTTATATATTTATTCCAGTTTATGTATTATTTGTCTATTGGTAAACAGAAAGGAAAGGCCGGCGATGAACACCAGTTTACTAATTCAGTTTTTCCTTCTAGGACTAGTCGGGTACGATCTATCTCTTAAAACCTTGATATGATTTGTTTTGATGGATGTTTATATATAATATGTAGCATAACATTAAACCAAGGATTTTATATCTTTGGATTGGACAATACCTCACCAACATTCGCATCAGCAACTGAGAATGCTGTTCCTGCTGTTTCATTCCTCATGGCCGCCTTGCTTGGGTATCTCTCTTGATTCTTGGTAAAAAATCTCACTTTCACTTATTAATACTTGAGGCATACACACACACGCGCCATTGTAGAATAGAGAAGGTAGAGTTGAAGAGGAGAGATGGTATAGCCAAAGTGGTGGGCACATTTGTATCGGTTGCGGGTTCTTTGGTCATAACTCTATATAAAGGGCCAACCATTTACGAACCGAGCCTGCGTTTAATGGAGCAATCCAAGAATGGTGGAGAAGCAGAGGTAGAAAACAAGAACTGGACGTTGGGATGTCTGTGCTTGATGGGTCACTGCTTATGCTGGTCAAGCTGGATTGTGTTGCAATCACCATTGCTTAAGAAATACCCTGCTCGTTTCTCCTTCGTCTCCTACGCTTGCCTTTTCGCAGTATTCCAGTTCTTTGGCATCTCTGCTTATTTTGAGAGAGATATGGAGAGCTGGAAGATAATATCAGGAGGGGAAGTGTATGCGTTGTTATACACAGTATGTGTGTGTGTTTTTTTTTTAATCTTAAAGATTAAGATTATTTTTTTGTTCTTAACATATTAATTATAAGGGTTGAATAAAATCTGTGTGTCAGGGAGTGGTGGGATCAGCGATGGTGTTTGCAATACAAATATATGTGGTGGAGAGAGGAGGACCACTGTTTGTATCAGCTTACTTGCCACTACAAACACTAGTAGCTGCTGTTTTAGCCACCTTTGCTCTTGGTGAACACTTCTACCTTGGAGGGTACGTATCTACTCAATAATAAATCAGAAACCTATATTTTTGTTCATAACATATATACTAGTGTATTGTTTTTGGTATGTCAGATTAATTGGGGCAATACTAATCATTAGTGGACTCTACTTGGTTGTGATGGGAAAGAGTTGGGAGAGGCAAGCCCTAATTGTCAGCCGCCAACAGCAACAAGGCTTTGTTTATTCAGGAGCAACAGAAGATGAAGACGATCATAATAAAGAAGGGACATGTCGTTGTAGTATCATTCAACCATTAATTTCGTCCTGAGCTCTCTTTGAGAATAATAATAATAAAGGCTGCACGATTACTTCATCCTCTGTTAATTTTTCTTTTTTAAAAAAAATATAAGGTTTGGTTATTTGTTCGTTATAAATAAAAGCGAACTACAAGGCAGACATTATGTTAACACCGACCGAAAGAGAGCTAGTGATGATGATTCAGAAAAGTAGTAGTATCAAATCAAGAAGTAGCTGGTGCTTACTAGTATTACGACGAAATTCTTCTCACTCGCAGATTCGGAGTAATGGGCAAGTCGTGGAGAAGAAGCAACACGATGGGTTGTATCTGCAAAAGAGCAAAGGGCAGCACCTTCTTACCAACACCAGAGTCCTCGATTCCATCGTCCGAAGCTCCCATGTCAGGCCCACCGACACCGTCTTGGAGATCGGTCCTGGTACTGGCAATCTCACCATGAAACTTCTACAAGCTGCCAACCATGTCGTCGCCGTCGAGCTTGATAAGCGTATGGTTGACATTCTCCGCACTAGGGTTTCTGGCCATGGTTTTCTACATAAACTTACGGTAATTCATTCTGTATTTACCAATTGTTGTTTTTGGAGTTTAGCTCTTTAAGCGCACACAACCTGTTCGATGAAATGACCAAAAAGAGAAAGAGAGAGAGAGAACTAAGCTGTTTGTTTTCTAATATTTTAGATAATTCAGAAAGATGTCCTCAAGACAGATTTCCCTGAGTTCGATCTCGTGGTTGCTAATATTCCATACAACATATCTTCCCCTCTCGTGGCGAAGCTTGTCTACGGCTCCAACTCCTTCCGCAGCGCCACTCTCTTGCTTCAGAAGGAATTCTCCCGCCGCCTCTTGGCTAACCCTGGTGATTCTGATTTCAACAGATTGGCTATGAATGTGAGGCTCCTGGCTGATGTCAAATTCGTTATGGATGTGAGCAAAAGAGAGTTTGTCCCGCCCCCTAAAGTGGATTCATCTGTTGTTATGATCACACCCAAAGAGGTCAAACCTGATGTTAATGTTCAAGAATGGCTGTCCTTCACTCGCGCCTGTTTCGGGAACAAGAATAAGACCCTTGGTTCCATGTTTAGGCAGAAGAAGAAGGTCATGGAGTTGCTGAGTTTGTCCCAAGTTGGAATTACTAGGAATGCCAGTTTTGACCAAGGGGAAAACCAAGTCTTGTGTTTGGATACAGATGCAAGTGTGTTCAAGGAAAGGGTGATCGAAATTCTCAAGTCGAATGGGTTCGAAGACAAGAGACCATCCAAGCTCTCTCATTCTGAGTTATTACATTTGCTTTCTCTGTTCAACCAAGCTGGCATCTTTTTCCATTCCTTACCACTGGATCTCCTACTACACGATTATTGATGCTAGGCCCAAGCCTAAGAGGGAGAAGAAGTTCCTTCGTACCAATAAATTATCAGTTTTCTTCTCCTTTCTTTGAAATCCACAATGACTTTATGGAGTTCCTGTGACCTGAATTGCACCATGAGAAACTTGCTGATGAAACTAAATATAAAATAAAAGCTGTTTATAGGAGAGGAGAAAAGTGAGGATAGTAGTAACTAACAAGTACAAGACCAGGGACAATACCGGTTTTGCCGTTGGTGTTCTTTCTAGGCTAAGGCCCAAATTCCAAGCTACTTTCAATAAAAGTTCCCGAGGCCCGTTTACTCTCCGATAAGACCTACCCTCAATTCTTAAAATCCCACCCTTACTTTACTTTTGTTACCAAAAGCGCCCCAATAATTTTAAACTGATCAAAAGCATTTGATCATACATAGTGCACCTTGAAACTTATTAGAGTCGTGAAAATCAAGCAATCACCAAAGTAAATCTGCAAATACACTCGAAACAGAGCACACATTCATACAAGCAAAAGGAAAAAGAAATAGATGACACCTCGTCCATGCCAAACAAATGCATGAAAGTAAACCATATATAAGGGTTTGATTAATAAGGTGCATGGTTAACCCTCCTACAGATTCTCCTGATCTCTCCCCTCGCCCCCGTCAACGGAGAGATATTCCCCATCTTCACCATCGATTTCGCGAACTGCTCAAAGAAGGCCGCTTGATTCTCAGCATAGAGCTTCACCAGCTCCTTGGACTCTCTGTTCTTCGTGAACAAAACCTCGTCAGAGCTCAATAGCCCTTTGTACATGATCAGGCTCTTGAAGTAGTGGTTGTCGAACTTGAAGGGTGTCACGAAGTCGAGGAAGAAGAGTTTTTGGTCACCGCCAGACCTTGGACATTGCTTGCGCAGCACGGATGCGTAATATTGGTTTAGGGTTAGATCAGGTTTACCGTTGCCAGGCTGGTTGTATAACCTCTGCCGGAAACTTGTGCACCTCGAGTTTCCGATGGTGTGACTTCCTGCATATCATGCAAAACAAAACCCCTTCCACATATTACAACTGATGAACTTAATCAGCAAAGCACTTTAATGGGGCTTTCTAAACGATTTTATTATTCTAAATTTAGCAAAGCTGGTGTAACGTTTTATAAGCCCTTCAGCATCCACTTCATAAACCAGTTACTTTATGTAACAAACAGTTAAGAAACAAAATTAAAAGACGGATTAAAATTATGGGGAGTTTTCCAACGGTTTTTAGGGTATATATACATATATATATAGGCAAGTTGTTACCATTGAATAGTGTAATTAATTAATACCAGAGAGTGAGACAAGATCGACGAGATTAAGGCCTTGACGCTTGAACTTAGTGAGGATAGTTTGAAAAGTGTTGTTGGGAGCAGGAATATCATTGTTGGAACCACTCAAGCTTGCTCCTCTCGCGTCTCTTCTTCCTAGAGGCACTTCCCAACTCGGTCCACCTGTCTGTATCAACAACATATGACCATGTGTTGAACTAGCTAATTTCTTTTTTCTGATTAGTAAAATACAAATACTTTGTTGTTTTGACTTACAATGACGGTTGAGTCTCTAGCGGCTAAAGTCAAAATATCAGCGCAAGACACTGTTTCAGGACACTCTTGTTCTAAGGCATGCTTGATCTCTTCGATGACCTCGAAACCACGGGCTGAGTTTCGGTTAGGGTTTGATCGTTTCTCGCTGATTATGGTTCCACTGTTGTCCAATAGTATGGAAGCATCACATCCCTGCAGTACAAGTACAAGAGAAAACAAATATATATATAAAGATTTTTCCATGGTAAACTAAGGTTGAGAAGTCACTAAGGTTGATCCGACCTTCACGAAACAGTCGTGGAAATGGAGTCTGAGCAAGGAGGCGGGCATGCGAGGATCGTGTGCAAATGCTTTAGCGACAATTGACTGAACAATCTCTTGAGCTTTAGGACATGAGTGGTCGTAAAACTGAGGGAAGAGATAGCCGCTACTTTCATAGGCTTTGGAACTTAAACAAAGAGGAGAGAGGGCGATGAGGGAGAGGGCTACGATAAGAATTTTAAGTGATACAGCCATTTTTGGGGGCCTCTTTTACTTGATTGGTACTCGTAATTGGGGTTTGACTAGATCGGTTTCTTATAACCTGGACGATTTTCCTTGTGATAGAATGAATGGGTTTCATCATTTATAGAGTAGACTTTGTGGAAATTTTTAAGAAAGGCGTTGGAGTTGGTAACTAATCTTAGATATTGGGTTAGATGGATGCATTATTCTTTAAGGATTGGTTTGAATAGGAGATATTTGTTGAGAGTTGTACGTATTGTATTCACCGTCGATGATGATCACTTTATATATATGCAACTAATATTAAAAATTTGCAGTTAGTCAAATCATATACCAAACCGAGAAGATGTTTGGACGTATTAATAAAATAATGAACGGAGAGATTATAACATCAACAGCAAGCTAGCAAAACAATTGCGTACGTCTATGGTTTGAAGTTTTTACTTGGTTGATATTTGACCATATTATAGTCAAGAGAACAATGCTACCTGTTGTGTAAGCAAAGTAATAATCGTCTTTTGTGTGCTTAACAGATAGCTAGATACTACGGTTGCTAGACTACGACAAAGACAACAGTAATCGGTAAGATAATGCCAAAATCATTAAGAAACAGCTCCAACTGCTCTCTATCATAAAACTAAAAGAGAACAATTGAACATTAAAAAGCATGATAAAACAGTGTATGAGAGACCGTAGTAAAAAACTTCAGTTGGAGCTGAAGTTTGATTTATAGTTCAGGTGAGTTGAAGCCGGGTGATGAGGCAAAGATCACTGAACCTGTTGGGAAGGAAATGCTTAATTGCTTATGCCTAAAGACCTAAATCCACCATTATCATGGTATTATCATATAACATAATGACCTCAAGTATAGTGATTACTTGTTTGTTTTCCGTTTCCTTAGCTTGGAACACAAACTGGAATAGCTCCATTCAGATCATTTTTGTGGAAAATGTTCTTTGAACATTATAAGTTTTTTCTTTTACTATAGCAGTGAACCAAAAGCCAAAAGGATATACTTGTAAAACAGAGAATGCAAATCATATTATAACTACAAGTTGGAAGGAACCTGGTTTTAGAGTTGCCACCACCACGTATAGAAACACAGGGAGTTTTGCGAGAAGAGGCTCTGCTGAGAAGATTGGTGTCCAGGAAGAGAAGGACCACAGTAATGTCGTCGTGGAAATTCCTTCTGACACCTCTTTCCTCTATCTTGTTGAGATCAGAGTATCTCATCTCTCTTTTCTTTGCCACTTACACTAGTCTCTTTGCTATCCCCTGTATCAGCATTCTCACTTTGATGATTATATGTGGAGGTAACTGAAAATTGGATTGTGTTCCCATACATTTCTCTCGGATGGTTCTGAATGCCTCCTAGTTGCTCAGCTGCACCCATAGCCCATCTGATGCAAATATAAGAAACTGGTCGTCTGGTTGAAGATCATGCACTGTTATCTAGGGTTTCATGGTCAGTGAGAAAAAAAAATTGTGTTTAAAGATTCCTGTTGAACTCTGCTCTCTTAAGATACACATCTCCAATATGCTACCCTCCGCTGTTTTCTTTTATTATGAATGGTTGATAATTCCTGTTACAAAAGTCAAAATCCGCTAGGCAGGAAGGAAGCTTCTACCTCCAGATAGGCGGATAAAATGCTTAGTTTGCCCGCACAACTAGAAAGCTCTACAATGAAACAGCTGTCAGTTCTCTCAATTGTACACGTGCAAAGTGGGTACCTTGTCTCGCTGCTTATGTATATATGCTCGACGTTCTTCTAGATCTGTCTACGGTCTGAAAAGAGAAACCAAAAAAAAAACAACAAAGGTAAACTAATCGGCGTTGATGGGTTGCTTAGACCTCTGTTACCGAGAACGCCGCCAGAGAAAACTCAAGCAGTTCCAGGCACTCTTCTCTTTATATAACATACTCTGTGCCTCTTCTTTTTTTTTCTTTTTCTTTTTTTACGATATGTAGTAAATTAAGAGTGTGTGTTTGTGTATGTTACCATGTGGACAACAACAACAAAAAGAAGGTGGAGATAAAAGTGAAGATGGACTGTGAAGGGTGCGAAAGACGGGTGAGGAAGTCGGTGGAAAGCATGAAAGGAGTTACCAATGTCACCGTGGATCCTAAACAGAGCAAACTAACGGTCGAGGGATTCGTCCAACCCAACAAAGTGGTGAGACGGGTGATGCATCGGACGGGGAAGAAGGCGGAGCTGTGGCCCTACGTGCCTTACGAGGTGGTGCCACACCCTTACGCACCTGGTGCCTATGACAAGAAAGCCCCTCCTGGCTATGTTCGCAATGCACTCGCCGACCCTCTTGTGGCCCCCCTTGCTCGTGCCAGCTCCTTCGAGGTCAAATACACCTCTGCCTTTAGTGATGACAATCCCAACGCTTGCACCATCATGTGATCAATTCCTAGCTCATTTAGACGACCATCATGTTCATGTCCTCTCTTTTTGTGTGTGTGTGCAATTTACACTCTTTAAGTATCACAAGGGTATAAATATGTGTCTATCAATAAGTTCCACTGAAATTAAAAGGGAGAAACAGAAGAAGAAAGAGGTGAAGAGATGTATAAGTAATGGGAGAAAGGTGAGACGCCGTGAATAGACTGATTGAGAAAAGCCATTTACCTAAACAGAGTATAGCAGAAGCAATGCGTTCCAGAGGACTACAAGACTATAGCAGACCAGACTCGGCCCTCTTCCATAACTTCTCCCATCAACATGTTGATCTCTCTCAACTGCATATATACATATATTACTTGGGATGCTTCCAATTAAATAGTGCTACGGAATCTTTGGAGAGAGATACAATGCCAAAGAAGTTTTTCTGAAGTTGTTTTCCTCTGAGATTAGCAATTGCATCTCACGTTTTTCCTCTGTTTCTGCTACTCTTAAAAAATGTATTTAGACCCCTTACAAGGCAATCTGATTCGTGAGTGTGTTTACAAGAACAGAGAGACATCCCTTATATATATATTCTTAGAATCTCACTAGTGTGTACACATTCCATAAAGCCAGTTGCAAATTAGTTATACATTATATATATATTTGTCATCTGTTAGATTAATGCACTTTTAAACGTTTGATACAAACATACTTCCAAAGACTAACATCAACATCCCATTAGTCCCCCACCTCCAGTCTAGTTATCAGCTCTAAACTACACCCCTTGCTACAGAGAAAGTCCTTGGGTCAACAAAAACCACCACTAAAGAGCCCCAAAAATAAATCCATTTTCCAAGCCTTGGGGACAACTAAGAAGAGGGTAAAGTTTCCTCATTGTCCAAAGTTTTTTTGAGTCACATAGGTGGAACATTTGCAACATAAGATTGCGAAAAAAACACCTTTTATGACACTTTGAGGTATGAGGAAAGCTCCTCTGTTTGTTGTCTTGCTTTCCTTGATCAGCCTCCACTACTCTAGCTTCCTTGATCTATCCATGATAACCGAAAAAATGCCATCTGTAATTAGGCCACGGTTTGGGTCTCAAAATGACATTTGGTAAGGTACTATAATCAATGGCCACTATATCAAAAAACACTAAAAACATTATAATAACTATTAATATATTATAAATTATAATATCATTAGATTTTAAAATCATTTTATGACAATGATATATCATTTGTAAAAAAAATAAAAGTCATTTATATGGATTCATAATACATTTATATTTGTTTAGAAAATCATGTATTAGAGTTTATACTTAAACGTTATAGATCATTTACAAGGATTTTAAATCATCAATAATAGATATTATAGCATATATTAAAGTTCAAAACATTTTATAAAACCATTTATAAAGAATAATAGTTTATGAAATTATTATTAATTAAGGAGGATTAAGAGGTTTTTAAATTATTTTTTAAAGTTAAAGGCCCCCTCTGACGGGAGCAGAGGGTTCGGGTGAAGAAGGCAAAGACGTGTTGGCGACGGCCTGAAACGGAAAAGGCATCGAATCGATCCACCACGACGACGGGGGCCGAGAGAGATGAGAGACGTAATTGTATGTATACTAGCAGCTCCTTTTATTATACAATTATCGGCTGCCACCGTCGTACTCAATTCTATCTCCGCCTCTTTTCCTAATCTCCCCGCCAAATTTGGTAGGTCAATCTCTCTTTAGTTTGAAATGTCTAAGAATCTGGCTCTGATCTGATTATTCTGTGTTTTTCTCTTCAAATTCTTCGTAGAGGGCTCGGTCCCGAGAAACGGAATATGTGGAGCTCTGTTCGTGGCAGATCCTCGCGACGGTTGCTCTCCGCTTCTGCTCGCATCTAACTGGACTCAACAGAGAACTACTAAGTTGGCTCTGATTATCAGAGGCGGATGTTCTTTCGAGGATAAGCTGCTCCATGCCCAGGACTCCGGTTTTCAAGCTGTGATTGTCTATGACAACTTTGACAACCAAGATCTCGTCATTAGTAATTTCGAACAAGCTTCTTTTTTTTTTTTTTTAAAAGATGGTTTTAGTCAACGCGTTTATCAACCTCGAAAGATCTTCTTGTTTTTGCACAGTGAAGGTGAACACTCAGGACATTACACTTGCTGCTGCAGTCTTCGTTTCAAATGTTGCCGGTAACCTCTTGAGCAAGTATGCTAGAGGCCGAGAGGGTGAATGCTGCATTTATCCCCCCACCAAGGGCACTGCTTGGACTGTCCTCGCCATCTCTTTCTTCTCTCTCCTTCTTATCATTACCTTCCTCTTGCTTGCCTTCTTTGCTCCCCGACACTGGCGAGCCAGGCACAACCGCACCATCACACTAGATCCTACCCTCGTCCGCACCCTCCCCACCTTCACCTTCACTGATTCTCTTCACGGAGATACATGTGCCATATGCCTCGAGGATTATAGATTTGCAGAGTCTCTCAGGCTACTTCCCTGCCAACATGGTAATTAATGACCGCTCTCTCTGCTTTTCTTGAGTTTCTGTTAGCTTTCCTCACTTTAACCACTTGTGCAGCTTTTCACTTGAGTTGCATCGACTCTTGGTTGACAAAATGGGGTACATCCTGCCCCGTGTGCAAGCATGATGATATAAGAACTGACACTATGTCATCCGAGGTCAGCCCATGAGAGTTAGTGAAACCTCTCCTTATGTATTTTTTCAAATCCCTGGCTACTTATTTTGTCCTCTCTTTTTTTCTGTATGTGTTGTGGCAGGTACTTAAACGAGATAGGTCAAGAACAGGTACAAGTACTGGTGGATTTACCTTTGCTCAATCCAGTCAAAGCCTTTAAGATTCGCGTAAGACCAGTGCTCGGGTTCTGTGGATCACGCCCAGGTTTGCATCCATCCATCTGATGTTCCCAGTGCTATTGAATGGGGAATCATGCTGCTTTGCTTGCCTGATTGTTGTTCTTTACATGTGTACATTATTTTTATATGTACATAAAGCTCAGGAGTCATTCTAGCTTAAATGATCATTTGTGTGTATGTGAGTGTTGTTGTTTCGTTGATCTTTTATTTGCGAATATGATATATCAGTTCTTGTTTTTTGAGTTAAGACTGCCTTCTGGTGTGTGTGTGTGTGTGTGTTTGTACATAAATGGCAACCAAATAGATAGAAGCAATGTTTTTTGGATTGTCTGTGTCTCTTTCCCCTATGAGTTGGAAAAGCTAATGATGAGGTTCAAGATCCAGGTCAATCTTTTATGTTATATTTGATGATGAATCACTTGCCCCGAAGTTTATTATAGTTTTAAAATATTGAATCCGAAATCCCATACATGGTGGAATGGAACGTGGCTTTTGATTTTTATTGTGATATTAACAAATAAAGAGAGGAAGGAGAGACGTCATCGTCCTCATCCCTTACCTAACGTAACACCCAATACAATGACTCCTTCATGGAATCGTTAGTTTCGCAGTTCCATCCTTGTTTTCATCGACAAGATTGTTTCCACTGAAATCTGTGATGAGCCACATGAGAAACTTGTGTTTAATTTGTTTTTTTTTTTTGGTTAAAATTATGGTCACCAAATTAGGAATATTACTTTTACTTGCATGTCAATATTTCACGCTAATTTCTTTCCATTATTTTCAATTAGTGAGAAGTGAACACGTTTTCTATATGGCCTTTACCTAGCTGTCCAATATCTGTTAGACTTATCTTTATGTTCTTTATTCTAGATCTCATACGCTACAATTTTGTAATGGCTAAATCATATACCATATATAATATTTTAAATTGACCATACTGCGTATGTATAAATGGGAAAAAAGAGAGGAAAAATTAATAATAGTTTACCAATAAATAACATTATCTGTGAATGGTGTTCTTTGCGGGTTATTTATTACCATCGCTCTCTTCCTAAGCTTTCATCATCTTCTTCTTTTTGTTTTTCTTTGTTATTGAGAAGATGTTTTCATCAAAGCCAGAAGAAGTTGTTACTGTTGATGTGAGCCAAGCCAAGACTCTCCTCCAGTCCGACCATCAATATCTTGATGTTAGGTGCGCTCAATTGTCCCATTCATCACTATGTGCAAGTAACCAATACAAGTTGTTATTTTCTTGCACATGCAGGACCGAGGAAGAGTTCAAGAGAGGCCATTGTCTAGTACCTAAGATCCTCAACGTTCCCTACATGCTCAACACACCTCAAGGTAATCAAAATCAATTTGAGTTATTATCCAAATTAGATGTATATATAAAGACCATCAATATCTGTGTGATACACTAGGGAGAGTGAAGAATCCAAATTTTTTGGACCAAGTATCTTCTCTTCTCAGCTCAACTGATGATATTCTTGTGGTAATAACTCTATTCTTCCTCATCACACCCGTATAAATGAAAAAGTCTCTTTGTTTTTTGTTCTTTAGTAACTCTTTGTCCATGAAAGGTCAAAACTGTATGATCGGGAGTAATGGTTAAATCAAATGGACAGTGAAACACTTTATGTTAATCATGCAATATGATACATGCAGGGTTGTCAGAGTGGAGCCAGATCCTTAAATGCCACAAGTGAGCTTGTTGCTGCAGTAAGTCAACACCGGATTAATTTGATTTATATACAACTAAGTCAATAATAATACACACACACTTGGATTATTTATTGTGTTTAAGAAATAAAGAAAAAGCATCATTCAGAGTATATTGAATGTTAAAAATTAGGGTTACAAGAAAGTGAGAAACATAGGAGGTGGGTACATGGCTTGGGTGGATCAGAGCTTTCCCATCAACAAGGAGCAGCAGCAATCTGCAAACTAATAAGGGATTCATCTTCTTTTATTAAAACAAAGTATAATGCAAACTGTTACTTAATAATGTATGTCATATTTAGAATGTTAAGTGTGTTGTTGTGTTATCAAATAAAAGCTGTGTTTATTATGAGGAACACATGGATTAATTAATCAATACAGTAATTTTATTTAACATCCGTAGCAATGAGAAACACACACTATAATGTTTGCAAGAAGTATAACAAGATGAATAAGGAAGCGAGAAAGAGTAAATATGCTGGTCGTAATAATCCCAAGAACAAAAGAAAATGAAGAATTGCCAATAGCATCTGATCAGCTTTATCTACATACTAGTAATAAACACCTCTCAAGCTTTCTTCCTTAGTAGACTTCCACATTCAACTGCTCACTCCTCTTCAATTGCTTCTCGTACTCCAACCAATCGATTCCTGTTCAGAAATCCCCTAGTTTGTTAAGACCATGTGCAGCAGTAACCAGGGTGGTTCCCAAAAAAATAATGAAATGAATTGAAAGTGCCTTACTTACCATCTTTAGCAGCAAGTAAGACCGTGATCTCATCAATACCCTTGAAACCACACATGTAAACAAAGGTTTTGTTTTTCTTTAGTAATTCCCAACGCTCTCTTCTGCATACTCTGCCATTCTTGTCTGTATATACATTTTCTCTCCCTTCTCGTTAGTCTGCTCTCTGCTCACCGAAAAGTCTAGCCTGAGGTTTTCTGGCTTCTTCTACTTCATCTTCTCAAACTCATCATTATTTATCAACGTAAGATCAACAAACCACCTCTTTCTACAAGACAACATTAGTTTACAAGTGACTAGGATTACCTCCATGTGTTGTTCAGATTGTCAGGGTTTTCAAACGCCCGGATGGTTTGAAAGATACGGAGATTGATGCAAATGGAGATGGTACGTGATTAGTTACCTTGTCTATTTCTTTTATTTACATCTTTGATCTGATTACTGGTGCTCGCTCTACTGTTAATGATATATAACTTTTGCTTTGGTTAATGATGAAGGTGATGTTTTGGTGCTTTTGGATCTACGACCTGATGATTCGTTGTATGAAGCAGGTGTTGCTCGTGAGGTAAAATAGAATGTTGTTATATAATAATCGATGGAATGTGTACCCTTTTCTTTTTCTGTATCTAATCAACTTTCCGATGCTGTGCTTTCCCTGTGTTATATATAGATTGCCAATAGGGTCCAAAAACTAAAGAAGTCAGGTCTGGAACCAACAGACTTCGTGGAAGTTTACATTGAATCATTGGATGTATCTGTTTTGCAACAAGTTCTTCTCTATGTTGAGGTAAGATCGTCCAAAACCTTTTTCTATATTATTGAGACAAACGCAGTATGTGTTCTTCTCTGCCTGCGTTTATGATTTAAAGTTGATATAATCTTTTTCATATTAGGATTTCCTTACACGTGAACGGTCAAGATAGTATTGTAAAAATAAATGGACATTTATATTAATACAGGACTGGACTCAGAACTTGGAATCGTTTTCTTCTGCCAAAGCAAAAATCTCAACTTTCATCAACACGTACACATAATTAACCTGAGATTGTTTTTGTCATATGATTTTTTTTGAATTTTCAAGACATAAAAATTGAAATTACGGAAATAGGGACTAAGCGGTTATTTTGCACATGGGCATGTGAAAAAAAGGGAAAAACAGAACGGCTATATATTTGATGACGATCACCGATTCCCTTCTCCTCCGTTCGGCTTCAAGTCTTCAACCATTGACATCACCCACCTTTCGCGATTAGAGGAGAATCAAAACGCAGATAATTTCTTCTCTCAACAGATGTTCGTCACATGATTACAATAATTGATTGTAGAAATTGCATTTAACCTTTTTAAATACAACTTTTTTTGGGTTTTTGTTTCTAGTTTGCAGTTGCGTCGTCTTCAACCATTGACATCACCCACCTTCCGCGATTCGAGTAGATGCCTCATTCGTCAAAACGCAGGTAATTTCTCCTCTCGACAGATCTTTACATGATTACAGTATTTTATTCATAAAAATTGCTTTTAACCTATTTTCTTTTAGATTCGTATATTTCGTTTCTTGCTTTTTCGAAAACAAAAAAGGGTTTTTTGAATCTTGTTTGCACTCGCGTCGTCTTTCTTACATGTGTACATAACTTAGAGTTGTTCAGTTTCTGATTATTCATCGAAAAATAAGAAAGTGACGTGGTGCAGTTCTGTGTAGATTTTCAAAGATTCAGGCGCATCAAGATTATAGAGTTTGGTTTTAACCTATCATCGTTTAAATTCTGGTACGTGTTTCTTGTTTTACGAAATACATCTTTTTGGGTTTTCTAGATAGCAGTTGTCGATGGGATCAGCCCAATTTTGAAATATTAGGTTTGTTACTTGGGTTTTTACTATTATCTAGAATTTAAAATCAATCTGATAGCCCAATAAACATATACATACATTTTGAAATATTAGGTTTGCTACTTGGGCTTTTACTATTATCTAGAATCTAAAATCAATCTGATAGCCCAATAAACATATACATACATTTTGAAATATTAAGTTTGCTACTTGGGCTTTTACTATTATCTAGAATTTAAAATAAATCCAATAGCCCAATAAACATATACATACATACGTTTTGAAATAATTAGGTTTATTGTTACTTAGGCCTGATTATACAAGTTAACACTCTGTTTAGATTTTGAAATAATAAGCCTTAGCCCATATTTTCATTTATTACTCAGGCCCGTTAGACGATAGATGCATCTGAAGTCGTTGGGCTGAACCCATTTAATATATACGAATATCAATATTTGCGTTCTTCATTTTTTTGCATGTTTTATATTTCATTTTGCTTACTTGTTTTCACTAAAACATTTTCAACCTTTCTTACAATATAGATTTAACCTTCAGTTTTTAAAACTTATGATCCACCTACGTTATCTTTTTCAGTAGTTAAGTAAGTAAAAAGTTAGCCTTTCAAAGTTTAATAATTTCTAAGAACTTTTTTTTCTTTAATTTTATTTTTAGGGTTTAGGGTTTAGGGTTTAGGGTTTAGGGTTTAGGGTTTAGGGTTTAGGGTTTAGGGTTTAGGGTTTAGGGTTTAGGGTTTAGGGTTTAGGGTTTAGGGTTTAGGGTTTAGGGTTTAGGGGTTAGGGGTTAGGGGTT
>CAKOAT010188711.1:30205-75865 GCA_932364175.1 Eruca vesicaria subsp. sativa | reverse complement strand
TTTTGTTTCCATTTAATGTCTCGTAGAAAGGAAGACATTTTTCCGTTGACCGGGAGATAAAGCGGTTAAGTGCTGCGACCCTGCCGGTCAGTCTTTGTACTTCGCGTTTTGTCCTAGTGGATGCCATTTCAATCAACGCCGTGATTTGTTTCGGGTTGGCCTCAATCCCTCGGTAAGTGACAAGATATCCTAAAAATTCTCCGGATGCGACGGAAAACCGACACTTCGCAGGATTCAACTTCATGTTATGAAGGTTGAGCCTCTCAACATTCCTGGAGGTGCAAGACATGATCTCGCTCTTCGAGTGATTTTACAAGCATATCGTCGATGTACACTTCCATCGTTTTTCCGAGTTGTTCGGCGAACATGCGAATGACGAGTCGTTGAGAGGTCGCGCCAGCATTCTTAAGACCGAAGGGCATTACCTTATAGCAGTAGGTTCCGCGATCGGCTATGAACGCGGTTTTCTCCCAATCGTCAAGGTTCATCATATTCTGATTGTACCCTAAAAAAGCGTCCATGAAAGATAAGAGTTTGATCCATGTGGTTGCCTCGACTAGGCGGTCGATGAGCGGCAGCGGATAACTATCTTTAGGACACGCTTTATTGAGATCGGTGAAATCAACGCAGACTCGCCACTTTCCGTTCTTTTTCTTAACAACGACAGGATTAGCGAGCCAGTCAAGATATCGAACTTCTGTCATCGATCCGGCTTTGAGGAGTCTGTCGACTTCGTTGTTGATCGCCTCAGCGCATTCTGGCCCCAGTTTCCGTCTTTTTTTTACGGGTTTGGATGTTGGGTCAACATTGAGTTCGTGACAGGTGATGTTAATGTCGATTCCTGGCATATGTTCCGCAGTCCATGCGAACGTGTTCGAGTTTCGTTTCAGACACATCAAGAGTTCGGCTTTTAAGGTCTCCCTCAGGTTTGCACCAATTTTGACGCAGCGTTCTGGGAAAGCTTCATCGATGCATACTGAGATGACAGGTTCACAGGTTGGCTCGCGTTTACCTTCCAATGCCTCGGCTGCTCGCAACTTCCAGAAGATTTATGTTTTATCTTTGCTCTGGGGCATTGTCGAGGGCAGACGATTTCTTTTTCTTTTTGGAAGAAGCGTCAGTCAGCAGATTTTTCTGTTTTAAATCCGTGACATAGCAAACCTGCAAGGTTCTCCGATTTCCCCATATAGTCTCGATTCCGCACGGATTCGGGAACTTAAGAAACATATGATACATCGATGGAACCGCTTGCATCGATTTTAACCACGGTGTCCCTTCGATTGCGTTGTAGGACATGGGTCGATCGATGACTTGGAATTCGACGATTTTTACTAAGCTTCCGGCGCAAACCGTAAGGTTGATTGTGCGGAGAGTCATAGTGATGTCTCCCAAGAATCCTACTAGCGGGTTTGCGTTTTCTGCTATTTCAGACAGATAGATTTTCATTCTCTCGAGACTGTTTTTGAAAATGATATCAGCCAAACTTCCGGTATCGACTAATATCCTTGCGACATCCATATTCTGGATCATCAGCTCGATGACAAGAAGATCATTGAGAGGTTTGATCGAATCGATCGTTGCTCTTTCCTTGAACGAGATGACGTCGCCATTTAAGCTAGGCATATCAGTTCGTTTCAGCGATTATTGTGTAAGAGAATCCGACAACCCCCCCCCTCCTTCTAGCGCCAAACTTTGGGAACCGAAATTCGCACTGCCAAGTTTCCGTCAAATATGGAAACTTAGGGAACACCCTAATTCTCCCGAGGTCCTAGATCTCTGCAGAAATCACAAAAATGAACAAAGTTAACAGAATATGGATGAATGAAAATAACGACGAACAGAGTATAAATAAAGAATTTGCGTAAGAGCTTTTATTGAGTAAGAGATTGACTGCTGTTACAAAGAGAATCGTGGAACGTAGACGTCAAAACGTTCTAAGGATCCGACTTGCTAGTCTAAACACGTAAGTCCTAAATTCGCCTAAGCTAACAGCCGCCTCTCTAGGTCTGGAATTTGTCCTCTGCTTCTGTCCTCTGCCTCTTGCTTATATACTCCCTTCCTAGGCGGTTTAGTCCTTCCATTTCGCCCAGATTCGAGTTTATCGAGAATCTTCCATTTATCTTTATCTTTCCTTTTTTCCCTGCGGAAATATTCTATTTATCCTCAAACTTGAGATTTATCTTCAAATTTGACATTTATATTCTTTCTGCGATTTAATCGTCGAATCGTTGTCGTATCTTTGGGCTGGACTTTCGTTAAAGTCGCGAGTAGGCTTTTATCGCATTTTAGGACTTTCCGAGCCGTTTTGCGACTCTATACGAGATTGTTTCCTGATGCGATGCCGTTTTTAAAATAAGTTTCTCAAGTTAATTGCAAAGTTTGGCAATGTTCGATGTTTCGGTTAATCGTTGCCGTTTTCTATGATTTACTCGAGGTTTTATTAAAAACGCGTTTTTTACGATTTTTCACGAAAAATCTTGAGTAAATCGTATAGTTAGGCAATGTTTGGTGTTTCGTTTAACCGTTGCTGTTTTATACGATTTCTTTGAGTTCTTTCGAGAAAACAAGACTTTACGATTTTTATCGTAAAACTTGAATGATAGGACGGATTGAGATGAAACGAGAGACGTTTCAACCGTGGTTTAGAACACGATCGAACCGAAGGAGGTATGCCTTGACTCGAGGACGTGGGACGTCAAGGCTCGGGACAGTCAGCTCGATGTACGGCGAGCCGAACCGGGTTGGTTCAGCTCGCCGTACGGCGAGCTGGTCCGTTGCCACCTAGCTCGCCGTACGGCGAGCTGGTCTGGGACTGACCAGTTTGCCGTACGCCGAACTGAACCAGTTGGTTCGGCTTGTCGTACGTTGAACTTGGTTTGGTCGAACGTGCTCGCGATTTTATGGCGGATGCGGTTTATCGCGATTTTGTTCTTAACTTGGGCAATCGTGTAATCGGCGTTTGTTTCGTTTGTTCTTTCGAGATGACGATTTCCAAGTTTTCCGCGGATTTCCTTTGTTTCGGAAAGTCCTTATGGTTTTATAAAACAACTTCTCGTGTTTTATATAACGTATTTTAGTTTTTGCGGAAAGTAATGATTTTGATCTTTAACAGAAATAATCGTAGACGTTGATTTCGAGATTACGTTTTCTGACACCAACAGCTGGATCTGAGATCAAGGGGTCGTCGGCTGAGTATACCTCGTCCTCCATTTCAGAGTCACTGCTGAGGTTCACCTGTGTCCTTCTTGTTGTTGTTTCCTTGCCTTCAGGTTCCTTGTCGTCGGGAGCTGTACGCTGAGTTGCTCTTTTTTTGTCGGCAGGAGTATCGAGGGAGGGCATGGTTCGAACTCGGGTTCGAAACCTCCGACGCTTGTTGCTGCTCTTCTCGAGATCTTGATTCTCCTCTTGGAGAAGATGGTTTTTGGCTTCGAGTGCCCCTACTTTCTCCGCGCTTCGTTGTAGTCGTGGAATATGCTCGTCGAGATTAGCTTTTGGGGTTTCAACTTCTTGGAGAAGCTCTGAGCTATCCCCGGCTGTTCCTCGAGCTTCGTGGAGCCCTGTGATTTCTCCTCAGAGGGTGTTGAGCTTATCGATAAGCTTGGCTTCTCTTGGAGTAGCTCCGATGGGTTCGACTGAGTCTTCTCGTGTCATCGTCACGTAGCTGGATTACTCCCCTCCTTCTAGCGCCAAGCTGTTATGGTATTTTTGTGTAGGGTCGTTTTAGTACTACGGAACACAAGAAGGCCCTGGTATGAGTTGAGAGAAGCGAGAGGGAATAAAGAGATTTGTATGAGTGAAGGAGAAATCAAGAGAAACAAGACAAGAAATAATAGAGAAGGAGACGTATTATTGGATTATTCGAAAGGAGGCTACAATGATGGTGTATGAACCCTAATTCTACCCGACTAGATCTAGTCTCTCAATCTCTAAGTGTCGATCCCCCATTCTAGAGTTTGGGTTTCCCTTATATAGATATAGATGGCTTGCATTAGGTTAAACTCTTCCATATTGGCGAATATGGGAAAGTTTCCTTGTATGGAGAACTTCCATTACTCAAAGGTCGGTTTTTGGAACAGGGGTCGCGCCCGGGGAACCTGAAGATAGGGTCCGGGCCATGGGTCCCTTTGGAGCCGGGGTCTAAAGGCCGGTGCCCAGCCCGGAGGCTGGAGGAATCTGGTGCCTGGATATTTTTTCCCAACAAACCTGACCCCTGAATCCCAAATCAAAATATGCCTCATAGATCGGGACCTCGCCAGCTCTGAAATCCTAAACCCTCTCCGAAGAGCTCGGGGCACCAATGATCACCTCCTCAGGGAGACCATACCTCATCCTCCACTTATTGATCTTCTTCTCCCTTATCTTCGAAAGGGGATCAACCGCTAAGGACCTCTCCGCCTTAACACTAACTTCCTCCGCTACATCTGCGGAGTCAGATCCATGGCCATCTACGGACGAATCGGCCACATGCAAAGGGGATCCTATAGGCTCTAGGGTTTCTACGCCTCTCCTAGACCTAACTCCCTTTCCTGTCGAAGACATATCTAAGTGAAGAGAAAGAAGGCAGAAGATAGCTACATGTTCCAAAGGAGAAGAAATCTTCGAGGAAAAAGAATCACCACGGTGATCGCCAGAGAAGGAGTAAGGGGAGAAATGGTAAGACTAAGAGAGGTGAGAGAGTGTGAAGTAGGAAACCCTTAGGGGTGGCCCCTACGCGCCTCGGAGACACCGCCACGCGCTAAAGATGAGCGCCAAAATCAAAATGGTTATGGGCCAAAACCAGAAGCCCATATCCTTCTCCCGAAAGATTCAGCCCAAAGGACTATGGCGCCACCTCATTTGGATCTGCGACCCATTCCTTCTTGCCTTAAAACCACGAGAACCTAAAATTAAAAGGGTGAACACCTCTTCTATCAAAGATTGCGGCCCTGCGTCATCAATTCCAAGAGGCTCAAGCCATGAAGATGCCTACAGAACACCATTTTACCAAGGGAAACTCGACTTACTCCAGGCTCCAAACACGGTTTCGATCTACACGAGGACCTGGAGGATAGGACGCCTCAGAGCGATGTCTTACCTAAGGGGAATCTTCTGAGATAAAGTGACTCCGGTCCACCTATACACACTTTATCCCTTGATTCCATCAGTGAAATCAAGGAATAAGGGGCAAACTGTTAGGAAAAAATATCCAGGCATCAGATTCCTCCAGCCCCCGGGCTGGGCACCGGCCTCTAGACCCCGGCTCCAAAGGGACCCAGGGCCCGGACCCTGCATTTAGGTTTCCCGGGCCCGGACCCTGCATTCAGGTTTCCCGGGCCCGACTCCTGTTCTACAAACCGACCCTTGAGTAAAATGGAAGTTCTCCATACAAGAAAACTCTCCCATATTCGCCAATACGGAAGAGTTTAACCTAATGAACGCCGACATCTACATCAATATAAGGGGAACCCAAACCCTAGAATAAGGGATCGACACTTAGAGATTGAGAGACTAGATTTAGACGGCTAGGGTTCTTACACCAATATTGTAGCCTCCATCGAATAATCAATAAGATCTCTCTTTCTCTACTTGTTTCTTGTTTATCTATTACGAGTACCTTCATTTTTGCTCTGCCTTTTAATCAATAACCTCGCTTCTCTCAGCTTACACTCATCTTCTTGTGTTCCGTAGTACTAAAACGACCCTACACAAAAAATACCATAACAGAGAGGTCCCCTGCAGGAAGGTAGCACGGAATCATAGGGAACACCTTCTCATTGAGATCAGTCAGAGCTACGGCCAGTCCATCAGGAGCTGTACGAGAAGCTCCCTGTATAGTTGTTGGGGTCAAAATCGGTACGACGGAATTAATTGCCAAAACTCCTCGAAAAATACGAAAGGAATAGTGTTGGTGTCAAAATCGGTCACGACGGAATCAATGGCTAAAAGTATCCGCAAAAGTAAAAATAAAAATACGTTTTATAAAACTCGAAAGATCGTTTTATAAAACTCGAGATATCGTTTTATAAAACTCGAAGAATCGTTTAATAAAACTCGAAGAATCATTTTATAAAACTCGAGGATGTTGGTGTCAAAAACCGTAATCTCGAAATCAACGTCTACGATAACTTCTGGAATCATTACTTTCCGCAAAAGTCATTTATTAAAACGGAAAGTCGTTTTAATAAAACTCGAGAATCGTTTTATAAAACTCGAAGAATCGTTTTATAAAATTCGAGAATCGTTTTATAAAACTTGAAGAATCGTTTTATAAAACTCGAAGAATCGTTTTATAAAACTCGAGAATCGTTTTATAAAATTCGAAGAATCATTTTATAAAACTCGAAGAATCGTTTTATAAAACCCGAGAATCATTTTATAAAACTCGAAGAATCGTTTTATAAAACTCAAAGAATCGTTTTACGAAACCGCAAAAAACCGAAACAAGCCGTAAAACGCGAACTAGTCACGACTAGTTCGCCCATGGGCAAACTTAGCCGAACCGGCTTAGTTCGCCGATGGGCGAACTAGAGATTTCCCGGATATCCCGCGCCTCGATCTCCCGCATTCCCGATTCAAAAATTACGACACGGTCGCGTTCTGAACCACGGCCGAAACATCTCTCATTTCATTTTGACCCGACTTATCGTTCGAGTTTTACGATAAAAACCGTAAAACTTCGTTTTCTCGATAAAGAACTCAATGAAATCGTATAAAACGGTAACGGTTAAACGAAACACCGAACATTGCCTAAACTATACGATTTATTCGAGATTTCTCGTTGAAATCATAAAAAAACGTGTTTTTTAGTAAAAAACGTTGAGTACATCGTAAAAACGTATTTTTAATAAAAATTCGAGTAAATCGTAAAACCTTACAATTAACTCGAGGAATTTATTAAAAACGATGTCAGATCAGGAAACGATCCAGTAAAAGTCGGAAAACGGATTTATCGCAAAACGGCCCGGAAGGACCTAAAACGCGATAAAAACCCATCTCGCGATCTTAACGGACTCTAACCCGAAGATTCGATAACGTTTTGACGGTTTACTCGCAGAAGGAAAATAAAGACAAGTTTGAAGATAAATAGAAGATTTCCGCGGAAGAAAAGGAAGGATCGAGAAAAATGGAAGATTCCCGAAATACTCAAATCCGGCAAAATGGAAAGATCGAACCATCAAGGCAAGGAGTATATAAACCAGAGGCGTAGGGCTGAAGAGAGGGACGAAATCCAGAGCTCTCATCTGAGACTTTCACAACTTTTCTAGACTTAGAATTTTCCGCACTTAGAAACTTAGGCTTTTTCTCGACAATTTCGGTTTCTATGACCGGCGCTCAATTACTAGACGAACTCGCCCAGGCAGTTCGATCTCTGGTCCAGCTCTACCAACTGAACTACGTTCGACTTGATTCCCGAAAGGGGTACGTAGGCAGCCTTTCATAAGGTTCAGTCCGAAATCATTCAAACCTTTTTTCCTATCTTTTTCCGTTTTTCGTTATCGAGCTGCAACTCGACTAGATCTAGGGTTTTATGTTTGTAACTCGCTGATGGCCCCTGCGACCAAAGCCTTTGTAATTCCTTGTAATGATCGCAACGCTCTTACGCGAATCGGAAATAAGATCGACTTTCTTTATGAATTCGTTTTATTATGTTTTTCATATTTTCCGCATATATTTGGTTACTTGTCGTTGGCTTTCGCAGAGATCCGGTTCCTCTGGAAAATTAGGGTTTTCCTAAGTTTCCTTATTTAACGGAAATCGACAAGTGTGAATTTTGGTTACCACAAATAGTTTTATAAAACCCGAGGAGTCGTTTTATAAAACTCAAAGTCATTTGTAGAACTCGCAGACCGTTTTATAAAATTCGAGAAGCCATTTTATAAAACCTGAAGATCGTTTTAAAAAACTCGAGAAGTCGTTTTATAAAACTCGAGAAATCGTTTTATAAAACTCGAGAATCATTTTATAAAACTCGAGAAATCGTTTTATAGAACTTGAGAAATCGTTTTATAAAACTCGAGAATCGTTTTATAAAACTCGAGAAATCGTTTTATAAAACTTGAAGATCGTTTTATAAAACCCGAAGATCGTTTTATAAAACTCGAGAATCGTTTTATAAAACTCGCGAAGCCATTTTATAAAACTCGAGAAGCCGTTTTATAAAACTCGAAAATTCGTTTTATAAAACTCGAAGATCGTTTTATAAAACTCGAAGATCGTTTTATAAAACTCGAGGAATCGTTTTATAAAACTCGAGAAGCCGTTTTATAAAACCCGAAGATCATTTTATAAAACTCGAGAATCGTTTTATAAAACTTGAGAATCGTTTTATAAAACAAGAGAAGCCGTTTTATATAAATCGAAAAGCCGTTTTATAAAACTCGAAGATCGTTTTATAAAAACTCGAAGATCGTTTTATAAAACTCGAAGATCATTTTATAAAACTCGAGAATCGTTTTAAGAAACCCATAAAAAACCGAAATAGCCGTAAAACGCAAACTAGTCACGACTAGTTCGCCCACGGGCGAACTAAGCCGGGAGACACTTGACTTGTTCGCCCATTGGCGAACTAAGCTGGCCCGGCTTAGTTCGCCAATGGGCGAACTAGGAGATGCTCAACTAGTTCGCCCATCGGCAAACTAAGCCGGCCCGGCTTAGTTCGCCGATGGGCGAACTAGAAACTTCCTGGACGTCCCGAGCCTCGTTCTCCCGCATTCCCGATTCGAAACTTACGTCTTTCGACACGGTCGCATTCTGAACCACGGCCGAAACATCTCTCGTTCCATCTCGATCCGACCTATCGTTCGAGTTTTACGATAAAAACCGTAAAACTTCGCTTTCTCGATAAAGAACTTGAAAAATCGTATAAAACGGCGACGGTTAACGAAGCACCGAACATTGCCTAAAACATACGATTTATTCGAGATTTCTCGTCGAAATCACAAAAAACGCGTTTTTAATAAAAACGTCGAGTAAATCGTAAAAACGCGTTTTTAATTAAAAAGTCGAGTAAATCGTAAAACCTTACGATTAGCTCGAGGAATTTATTAAAAACGATGTCAGATCAGGAAACGATCCCGTAAAGAGTCGGAAAACGGATTTATCGCAAAACGGCCCGGAATGGCCTAAAACGCGATAAAAACCCATCTCGCGATTTTAACGGAATCTAACCCGCAGATTCGATAACGTTTTGACGGTTTACTCGCAGGAGGAAAATAAAAGTCAAGTTTGAAGATAAAAGGAAGGTTTGAAGAAAAATAGAAGATTTCCGCGGAAGAAAAGGAAGTACCGAGAAAAATGGAAAATTCCCGATATAGTCAAATCTGGGCGAAATGGAAAGACCGGATGGCCAAGGCGAGGAGTATATAAATAGGAGGTCTAGGGCAGAAGCAAGGGGCACGATTTTCAGAGCTCTCACCACCAAAACTAGCATTTAGGAATATTTCTGTTTTTTGTTAGCGAGCTGCGTCTCAACTAGGGTTTTTCGTTCTTAAGCTCTCCGGCTACTCTTTTTGTACCAGTTCTAAGCAGATTCGGAATAAGAACCTCTTTGCTCTCAATTTCGTTTATTTTTTTTTGAATTCTAAGTTTATCGTTTTCTTAATCTTCGTTGTGCGGTTCTGCAGATAGCCGGTTCCTCTGGAAACTTAGGGTTTTCCCGAAGTTTCCTTTTTTACGATTATTTGACAGTAGGTGGATTTCGGTTCCCACAGTTTGGCGCTAGAAGGAGGGGGGTCGGATCTATCTTACACCGAAGCCGCAACATGTCCAACGAAGAAACGATGACTGGTGACAACCAAACTCGCGACGAACGCGATTACGTTGAAACAACACCACCACAAGGAGCGTCTGCGGCCAACGCTACAAACGCTAACGCCGAGACCCTCGAGAAGATGCTTTCCGAGTTTAACAAAAAATCGGAAGAGCAGGAAAAGCTCATCGGTTCGCTCGCGAAACAGGTGGAAACCCTAACCGCGAAAACCCGAGCAATTTGCCCCCGCGGAACTACTAAGATCC
Source organism: Eruca vesicaria subsp. sativa (assembly GCA_932364175.1). Classification (NCBI taxonomy): domain Eukaryota; kingdom Viridiplantae; phylum Streptophyta; class Magnoliopsida; order Brassicales; family Brassicaceae; genus Eruca; species Eruca vesicaria. Next base: position 65,872 of record CAKOAT010188711.1, on the reverse strand, counting down.
GCGGAAGAAGGCTGGACTTTGGCGCTCCTGCGGATCGTCCCAGAACCGAGCTGGGAAACTTACCGGAAAAAGAATCCGGAAAAGACAATCCTGATGCGACGCTGAACGAATCGGAAAAACCTCCTACTCACGAACAGAAGACCGAGGGTGACGGCATCGAACGGGTTAACCTGGAGACGAGCGACCAGGCCCATTCGACAGACGAAGACTCGAAGTCCTCTGCCGGAGTCTTCTCCCGAACGTTCATATACTGGAGACGAAGGGGAACTCGACTTCGCCCGATACGCAAAAAACCGTCGAGGAGCGGTCTCTGGTCACTCGCAGCAAACACCGACAAGGTCGAAAAACTGCTGGCGGTCTGACCGAGATGCGCGATCTCCGCGAATACATCACCAAAACGGCCGCAGCGGTAAAAGCGGTGAAATCCCAGATTCACCACGCTACCAGCGCCGCACCCGAGATCGATCGGCTACTGTAGGAGTCTCGGAAAACGCCCTTCACGGCCCGCATCACCGAGATCAAACTGCCCGATCCCGGAAAGCTTAAGGTGCCGACTTACGACGGGACGTCTGATCCCAAAGCGCACCTACAAGCGTTCCAGATTACCATGGGACGAGCCAATCTCAAGGATCACGAAAAAGACGCAGGCTACTGCCGCCTCTTCGTCGAAAACCTAGAAGGAGACGCGCTCGAATGGTTCGCCAAACTTAGGCGAAATTCGATAGGAAGTTTCCGTCGACTGGCTTCGGAATTCCTGAAGCAGTATTCGATGTTCATTAATCCGGAAACCTCCGACACCGACCTCTGGAGTTTGGTGCAGATGGAGGACGAATCCCTCCGCGATTTTATGAACAGATTCAAACTCGTCATGGCTAGGGTCAGCGGAATCAGCGACAAAGCCGCCATCGACGCGTTAAGGAAATCACTGGTCTAAATCGAAGTTCCGCAAATGGATAACTCTCGAGAAACCGCGGACAATTCAGGATGCGCTCCATAAGGCCACTGACTTCATAACCATCGAAGAGGAGACCAAAATCCTGTCCGAGAAGCATAAGCCGACGAAAACATCCGCAAACGATAACGCGTCCGAGCAGAAGCAGAAAAAGAGGAACTCTCGTAACGACAAATTCGTCCATCACGAGGGACAGGATCTCCAAAGGGCGCATAACTACGCCATCAACTCCGGTTCGGAGCAAGGGAGAACCACGGGAAACACGTGGACGAGAAATTCGAATTACGACGAGAATTCTTTCTGCGACCTCCACCAAACCCGCGGGCATTCCACCGTGAACTGAAAAGTTCTCGGCGCCAGACTTGCCGCAAAGTTGGTCGCGGGAGAACTTTCCGAGATATCTAGCGTAAAAGATCTCATCCGCGATTTGGATCGCCTTCCGAAGAACGACAAGAACGCGCGAGCGGAAACTCCGCCTCAGGGAAACCAGTCAGGCGAAAAGCGCGGACGAAGACAAGACGAGAAGGGTAACGACGCTAACCGCCGAAAAATCAACATGATTATCGGCGAATCGCAATACTACAACGACACCGTCTCGTCTATAAAATCCTACCAACGCAAAGCCGAAACCAGCTCGAGTTGGAAGGTGCCGACGGATGACCCTCCGAAAAGAGTGATTTCATTCAGCGACGCTGAAACCGGCGGAATCGATCAACCTCACGCCGATCCTCTTGTCATCGACCTAGTAATCGGCGATTTAGAAGTCGCTCGGGTCTTGGTCGATACCGGGAGTACTGTCAACGTGATCTTCCGCAATACGCTAGCACGCATGGGGATCGATCTCTCGGAAGTCGAGCCGATTCCAAAACCATTGACTAGTTTCTCCGGCGAAACGTCAATGACCCTGGCATCAATCCGACTACCGGTTGCCGCAAAAGAAGTGACGAAAATCGTTAATTTCGCGGTAGTCGATTTCCCGGCTATCTACAACGTGATTATGGGCACGCCTTGGATAAATTCCATGAAGGCGGTTCTGTCCACGTATCACTTAGGCATCAAATTCCCGACGCCTACGGGAGTCGCAGTAATTTGGGGATGCCAAAGACAANGGCTATCTACAACGTGATTATGGGCACGCCTTGGATAAATTCCATGAAGGCGGTTCTGTCCACGTATCACTTAGGCATCAAATTCCCGACGCCTACGGGAGTCGCAGTAATTTGGGGATGCCAAAGACAATCGCGATCTTGTTTCCTGGCCGAACATAAGCTGAGGCAATTGGCGGTCGCGATCGTGAAACCAAAACGGCCAAAGGTCACGCCACCACCCGCAGAAGACGACCCAAAGCAAGCAACGGCCGAGAAACCAGAAGTTTCCGCACCCATCGCTTCCATCCGACCGGAGGAGACAATTCCGGAAAAAGACATCGATCCCGCGACTGAAGCGATCGAGAAGTCTGCGACAGCCGAGTAAGCACACTCGCGCAAACAATCAGAACTACGAGATGGCTTGATTTCCGAAAGGAATACGTAGGCAGCTCGCCTAAAGATGAGTTCAGCTATCCCCCCTTCCAAAACCGGGGGGGGGGGGAGTGGGTGAGTATACGAGTATTCGTATACTCCCAAAATGTTTTACAAAATTTCTTTTAGCTTTATAACCGAAAAATTTTCGAAATTTTTAATAAAGACAAAGTTAGAATATCCCCGCTACTATCGAAAAACGCAAGTCCGGAAAATCGCTTCCGCCGTAACAACTACTTAGTCGTTTTTATAAAAATTCGCATACCAAAATATTTTTGAAAAGAACTGGCGAGACGTCGCCTAAACTCTCAAAGAAAAATATTTATCCAAAGTCCGTCCGCGACTATAAAAACACGAACGCTCGGCGATTGGCCCCGTCGAGCACGCTAGCCATCCTAAACAAACGCACCGACCTATCGGTCCGCATACATCCGACGAGGATAAAATAGCGCGCTATAAAAGAAAACCAAATTTTTGGTCAGCACTTCCGGGCAACTTAGAAATTGTTCCCGGTGAGATGCTCGGTTCCAACCAGACGAATCGTATAAGCCGAGAACCTATCGCGGATTCTAAATCGGTATGGAATCAGGTTAAAATCGCAACGGGCAAAACGAAAGCCGACTAGTCATCGCACAGCCCCAATCCGAAAGTAAACCTAGGTCTTGCCCTAAACCCAGCACACTGGTCGCTAACGTCTCAAGGCATGAATCGAGATCCTAAAGGCATGTCTCTTCGCCCACATCTAAACACTCGCGAAAATCGAAATCTCCCGAGTTAACGAATCGGACGATTTACACCAAAGAGTTAGATACGAGATGACTACTCGTATTCTTCCCTCTACATCTAACACAAAACACGAATTCATACTTAGAAAATATTTTTATTAAGAAAGTTTTCGAATACGCACCGCCCAGCGGTAGGGATTCAAAGCCACCAACGGCCAGTCCCGGAAAAACGACAACAAAATCAAAAAACTAATAAACATCACACATTGAAGTCATCAAACGCAGACTGATCGACTTCACCATCCACGTCCGAAATCCCAGGACCGACTTCGACCGAATCCGGCGAAACCACGATGGGATTCCATTGATCCCACATGCGCGCCTTAAGGTCGAAAAATTTGAACTGCATATTTCTTTCCCGATTCAGGTTTTCCCGCCGCACGGAGAATTCCTTAGTGAACGAATACCCTTCATTTTGAGTTAGGGATAACCCATGAACGATCCCGCGACATTCGTGATAATCACCATGCGCTCGTTGAACAACTTCCGCATCCGAACAACCGGTTGCAAATCGCTCGCGACGAGCCTTCATCTCCTCGGCAACCTCCCGTTTGCCCGCACGATGAGCACGACGAATCCTTTGGTCGGAAAGCTCATTTGCACGAGGAGACCTAGCCGCACACTCATCCCTCACACGAGCAACCTCCCTCGCAACCACTTCTTCGGCTTGGTTAGCCTCGACCTCTGCCCGAAGACGAGCAACTTCTTTTTCGGCCATGTTCGCCCGAAACTCGGCAAGGCGAGCTTCAGCGGTACGGCTGTCTAGGGCTCGGCTCATGATAAGAAAACCCTACCAGAAAGAAAAGGATTAAGCGATATCATAAAAACTGCTCGTAAAAAAAAACAATAAACACACGTACCTCCTTAGCTTTCTCAGACCCCCTAATAAACTGCGGGACTTGATCATGGTCGATGTCCGGAAAATGGGAGGTCGATGATCCGCCCGCCTTCGTCCAGACGCCTTTTTCTGTCTGACTATCAAGAAAATCCTTGAGAATATTGTCAGGAGAAGTCGCGCGTTCAGAATCATCATCTTCGACAACCGGATTTTTATCCCTTCGGAAGCTAGATCTGCCGCTCCTCGTCGAGGGAACATACGGAATAAACTCTCCAATAAACGGATCCTCTTCATAAACCGGAGAATTCGCAAAGAGTCGAGATCGGAAGAGGGCTACCGCTTGGCGGACGCGTTGCGGAGAAAAACTGCACCAACCAACTTCACCACGTTTGAGAGAAGTGGTGATGCTCTGGAGATCCGCGGGATACGGAGGCAAAGGGTTGGTCACTGCGGAAAAACAAAAACGAATAAAAATAATAATAATAAGAAGAAGAGGACTCGTATAAACTCGATTCACATACCTCTCCGACCCCACGTGGTCGTAAAAAACGGAATGCTACCCTCCTCGACCGACGCACTATCGATACGAACGTAAAAGAATTTTTTCTTCCAAGAAGTAGAAAGCGTTGGGCAGCCCGTAACAATTTCGTCACGAGGGCATAGTGTGATCCTCCGCGATGCGCCCGTGGGCTTTAACAGACCCTCGAGATGATCGACATTAAGGGTGATTCCCTGCTCATAACTCAGCGTCAAAAGACCAACGAGTTGCTTTAAACTAGGGGGAGTCAGCTGACTGATCGATAGTCCCAGCCTGTGAAGGTAATGCACAATGATTTCCGGAATCGGAAAACATAAGTTGCATTGTTGCAAGAAAATGTTGTAACATGTGTAAAAACCGTCGGGCGCATCCCTGTCGCTCTCCCCGGCAAGTGGGGAACGAAACTCAACGGCCTCTGGAACTCGGCAAAATTCGCGCATGTAATCGATACTGTTGAAAAGTGTCAAGCTCGGATTTCCGGAAACTTGATCGACGTCCGACAAGGCTGGAACCCAAATCCCAGGCCTAGCGGATCCCAACTCATCTCCCAACGCCCAAAAAGCCTCGAGGTCCGTTCGATCGATTAACGGGGACGAATACTCTTCTTTCGGAACCAAAATTGGAGGCTTCGAACTCGTTCCCTCAGAATTGTGGAAATTGGAACTAGTTGAGGAACGAGTCTTTCTTCCTGAAAACATGTTTGAAGATCTTCAAAGAAGGTGGAGAGAAAAATTTCTTGAATAAGTTGTAGAAGGTGGAGTAAAGAATTCAAAATTTTACTCCATATACTTATAGGAAAGGATTTTACTATTCACCTTTGGACTTTTGGCCATTAAAATTCCGCCTAATTCTACCAAACTCGCCAAACGAGCTCAATCCACTCGCAAGAACCTTACGATTCTTACGAGCTGGGGGGCTAACTGTTGGGGTCAAAATCGGTACGACGGAATTAATAGCCAAAACTCCCCGCAAAAATACGAAAGGAATAGTTTTATAAAACCCGAGGAGTCATTTTATAAAACTCAAAGTCATTTGTAGAACTCGCAGACCGTTTTATGAAATTCGAGAAGCCATTTTATAATACCCGAAGATCGTTTTATAAAACTCGAGAAATCGTTTTATAAAACTCGAGAATAATTTTATAAACTAGAGAAAGCGTTTTATAAAACTCGAGCAATCGTTTTATAAAACTCGAGAATCGTTTTATAAAACTCGAGAATCGTTTTATAAAACTCGAGAAATCGTTTTATAAAACTTGAAGATCGTTTTATAAAACCCGAAGATCGTTTTATAAAACTCCAGAATCGTTTTATAAAACTCGAGAAGTCGTTTTATAAAACTCAAGAAGCCGTTTTATAAAACTCGAAAAGTCGTTTTATAAAACTCGAAGATCGTTTTATAAAACTCGAAGATCGTTTTAGAAAATTCAAGGAATCGTTTTATAAAACTCGAGAAGCCGTTTTATAAAACCCGAAGATCATTTTATAAAACTCGAGAACCGTTTTATAAAACTCGAGAATCGTTTTATAAAACTCGAGAATCGTTTTATAAAACTCGAGAAGCCGTTTTATAAAACTCGAAAAGCCGTTTTATAAAACTCGAAGATCGTTTTATGAAACTCGAAGATCGTTTTATAAAACTCGAAGATCATTTTATAAAACTAGAAAATCGTTTTATGAAACCGCAAAAAACCGAAACAGCCGTAAAACGCGAACTAGGAGACACTCGACTAGTTCGCCCAATGGCGAACTAAGCCGGCCCGGCTTAGTTCGCCGATGGGCGAACTAGGAGATGCTCGACTAGTTCGCCCATCGGCGAAGTAAGCCGGCCCGGCTTAGTTCACCGATGGGCGAACTAGGATCACTCAACTAGTTCGCCCATCGGCGAACTAAGCCGGCCCGGCTTAGTTCGGCGATGGGCGAACTAAAAACTTCCTGGACGTCCCGAGCCTCGTTCTCCCGCATTCCCGATTCGAAACTTACGTCTTTCGACACGGTCGCATTCTGAACCACGGCCGAAACATCTCCCGTTCCATCTCGATCCGACCTATCGTTCGAGTTTTACGATAAAAACCGTAAAACTTCGCTTTCTCGATAAAGAACTTGAAGAAATCGTATAAAACGGCGACGGTTAACGAAGCACCGAAATTTTCCTAAAAGATACGATTTATTCGAGATTTCTCGTCGAAATCACAAAAAACGCGTTTTTAATAAAAACGTCGAGTAAATTGTAAGAAACGCGTTTTTAATTAAAAACTCGAGTAAATTGTAAAACCTTACGATTAGCTCGAGGAATTTATTAAAAACGATGTCAGATCAGGAAATGATCCCGTAAAGAGTCGGAAAACGGATTTATCGCAAAACGGCCCGGAAGGGCCTAAAACGCGATAAAAACCCATCTCGCGATTTTAACGGAATCTAACCCGCAGATTCGATAACGTTTTGACGGTTTACTTGCAGGACAAAAATAAAAGTCAAGTTTGAAGATAGAAGGAAGGTTTGATAAAAAATAGAAGATTTCCGCGGAAGAAAAGGAAGGATCGAGAAAAATGGAAAATTCCCGATATAGTCAAATCTGGGCGAAATGGAAAGACCGGATGGCCAAGGCGAGGAGTATATAAATAGGAGGTCTAGGGCAGAAGCAAGGGACACTATTTTCAGAGCTCTCACCACCAAAACTAGCATTTAGGAATATTTCCGTTTTCTGTTAGCAAGTTACGTCTCAACTAGGGTTTTTCGTTCTTAAGCTCTCCGGCTACTCTTTTTGTACCAGTTCTACGCAGATTCGGAATAAGAACATCTTTGCTCTCAATTTCGTTTATTCTTTTTTAAATTCTAAGTTTATCGTTTTCTTAAACTTCGTTGTGCGGTTCTGCAGATAGCCGGTTCTTCTGGAAACTTAGGGTACTTTCCCGAAGTTTCCTTTTTTACGATTATTTGACAGTAGGTGGATTTCGGTTCCCACTATAGTCCCCGCGGCTTTAGCTTTCTTCTTGGAGGTAGCTGGGGCCGGACCTGCCGGAGCCTTGCTCTTGCTGGATCGAAGGAACTGAACATCAACATCCTCCTGAACCGCCGGCTTGGATGACGATTTCTTGGCAGAAAGTTTCTCTACCGCTTTGTTGAAAGCTTCCAACACCTCTTCTCCAGTTGATCCCGACATGTTCCCTGAAAGAAAGAAACTTAGTCTAGTCACGACACGTTTCGTCACCACGATAGATCAACAAGAACGGAAAGGCTCGCAGGATCTACCCCAGATACTGAAACGTTCTAGAACCTCCCTGCTCACAAGAAAACTGACCCTACGACGGTCCTCAAGAAGCTTCAGAGCCTGATCAGCCGCTGCTTGACCTTCACTTGTCAAAGGGTGAGACGTATCTGCAAAAGGAGGAAAGAAGTCAGCACAACATTATCAAGACACAAGAGGACTATGGCTACCTACCAACTATATGTCAAACGGAGGAAAAGCCAGCAATACGCATGAACGCAAACTTCTCGGCCCACGACCCGCTGAAGACAAGATGGTGTTTCTTCTCATTCTTCAAGATCTCTCGCACAAGACGACTTCGAAACCGAGGATGAAAGTAATACCTACCCCCACCACTATGTAGTAGCGTAACAAAATAAGAATACAAGACCTCTCTCACCCCCAAGACAATGCCCTCAAGCCCACTTAGGTTTTGAATCGCTACTAGAATTTTCCAGGCCGGAGGGGTAAGTTGGCATGGGGATATATCGAAATAATCTGACATTTTAGCCACCAGGGAAGGAACTTGACCCCTAAATCCCGAATTAAAATAAGCCTCGTAAACTGGGACCTCGTCAACTCTGAAATCCGAGATCCTCTCCGAAGGACCTGGGGCACAGATGATCACTTCCCCACGGAGATCATACGTCCTCCTCCACTCATCGACCTCCTTCTCCCTTATCTTCGAGAGGGGGCCAATCACTAAGGACTTCTCCACCTTAACGCTGACTTCCCCCACTACGTCTGCGGAGTCGGATCCATGGCTCTCCACGAACGAGTCAACCAAAGACGAGGGAGATTCTATCGGGTCTAGGTTTTGTACATCTCTCCTAAACCTAGCTTCACTCCCCATCGAAGGCATAACTAAACGAAGAGAGAGAAGAGAGGAGACGGCTACCTGTTCCAAAGAGGAAGAAATCTTCGAAGGGAAAGAGTCGCCGGGGTGATCGCCGGAGAAAGAAAGGAAAAAGAAATGAGAAGACCAAAAGATGTGAGAAAGTGTGAAGTAGGAAGCCCTAAGGGGTGGCTCCCGCGTCTCGGAGATGCCGCCACGCGCGGGGATGAGCGCCAAAATCAAAAGGGCTATGGGCCAACTTCAAAGGCCCATATTCTCCTTCCGAAAGGTTCAGCCCTAAGGCCCAAGGTATCATCTCCTCTGGATCTATGGCCCAGTTCTTCCTGCCTCAAACAGCGAGGCCCTAAAACCAAAAAGAATAGTTATTTCTCCGACTAAAGAGCACGACCCCGCGTCATCAACCTCAAGGCTTAGGCCCATAAGATGTCTACAAAACACACTACAAGAAAACTAAGAAATTATTAGGAAATTTTACTAGGAAAATAATTCCTCGTAAAGTTACTACGAACTTACTTCGGTGTTACGAGGAAAACTATTTTCCTCGTAAGGTCCTCGTACAGGTACGAGAAACAGTTTTCCTCATAAGACCGTAGTAACCTTACAAGGAAACTACGTGGCAAAAGTCCATTTCCTCGTAAACTTGTAGTAATAACTTTACTCGTAAAGTCCTAGTAAAACCTTACTATGAAATTAGGAGGAATGGATTTGTTACTACGAAATTAGGAGGAACTGGATAGAAAATATTGAATTTAAATAAAAACGTGTTTTGTACCTACATTTCCTAGCAATTTCCTAGTAAATGCTCAGATTCGAAAATTTCTATAAATACCACCATTTGTGATTCATTTGAAACACACCAAAAAAAAATCAGTTATAAGCTTGATCAAACACAAAAAAAAATGTCCGGTCCGGGAAATATTTTCGAGTTGCGGAAGTGGATGTATTCACACAGAGATAATAACAGGAGGGTGACGAAAGAATTTCTCGAAGGGTTGGAAACGTTTATGCATCAAGCAGATTCTACACCACTCCTGCAGGAAAGTGGTAAGATGCTATGTCCTTGTCAGAAATGTTGCAATACAAAATTAGGCCCTCGTGAAAATGTTTGGAAACATTTAATAAATAGAGGTTTCATGCCATATTATTATATTTGGTATCAACATGGAGAAGACGATGCTAGTTGTAGGAATGAAGTAGCAGTAGTAATAGCAATTTTCAGGTTGAACCGGTTGATCATTTGCGTAATGAAAATAGCTATCATCACCAAGAGGAACAAATGGTAGATTGTGATAGGGTTCATGATATAGTAGGTGATACATTTGTAACTCATGATGATGATGAAGTTGAAGAACCTAACTTAGATGCAGAAAAGTTCTATGAAATGTTAGAAGCTGCGAATGAGCCAATTTACAATGGTTGTATAGAAGGTCTGTCTAAATTGTCGTTGGCTTGCTAGAATGATGAGTATTAAAACCGATCACAATCTACCTGAAAATTGTATGGATGCATGGGCAGACTTGTGTAAAGAGTATTTGCCAGAAGACAATGTGTCTGCTGAATCTTATTATCAGATTCAGAAATTAGTATATAGTCTTGGGTTGCCCTCGGAGATGATAGACGTTTGCATCAACAACTGCATGATTTACTGGGGAGATGATGAGAAGTTAGAAGAATGTCGATTTTGTAAGAAGCCACGATTCAAACCGCAAGGTCGAGGGCGTAATAGAATACCGTACCAAAGGATGTGGTACCTAGCAATCACAGACAGATTGAAAAGATTGTACCAATCTGAGGAGACTGCTGGAGGGATGAGATGGCACGCCGAGCATACTCAGACGGATGGAGAGATGACTCATCCATTCAGATGCAAGAGCCTGGAAACAGTTTAACAATGTACATCCACATTTAGCTAGCAATAACCGGAATGTGTATTTTGGATTATGCACTGATGGATTTAGTCCATTAGGAATGTCTGGGAGACAATATTCATTCTGGCCGGTCTTTCTTACACCGTATAACCTGCCACCGGAGATGTGCATGCAACGAGAGTTTCTATTAATGACCAATTAATACCTGGTCCAAAACATCCAAAAAGATTTCTCGATGTTTTTCTACAACCACTGATAAAAGAGTTGAAAGATTTGTGGTCAACAGGGATGAGGACATATGATTGTTCAACGAAAACAAACTTTACGATGCGAGCGATGCTTTTGTGGACCATAAGTGACTTACCTGCATATGGGATTTTGTCTGGGTGGACTACACATGGGAGATTAGCTTGTCCATATTGTAATAGAATGACAGATGCATTTCAGTTGAAGCATGGTAGGAAGACTAGTTGGTTTGATTATCACCGTCGATTTCTTCCCGTTTACCACCCATACCGAAGAAACAAGAAATTGTTCAGGCACAAAAGGGTTGTCAGAGAAACTCCTCCTCCATATTTAACTGGAGAACAAATCGAAGCGCAAATCAATTACTAAGGTGCTCTAGAAACAGCTCCTCGTGGTGGGAATTGGCATGTTCCCAGTAATATGCCTGATTCTTATGGTGTTCAGCAAAATTGGCACAAAAAGAGTATATTTTGGGAATTGCCATATTGGAAAGATCATCTTTTGCCCCACAACCTCGATGTGATGCATATAGAGAAGAACGTTTTTGAGAACATTGTGAACACTATATTGAATGTCCCAGGGAAGACGAAAGACAACTTAAAATCGAGGTTGGCCTTACCCGTTATCTGCTCAAGGAGTGAGCTACATATAAAAAGCAGTGGGCAAGTTCAAGTTCCAATATTCAGACTGTCATCAGAAAAAAAGTCTGTGTGGTTCAACTGGGTGGCTTCAGAAGTGAAGTTCCCTGATGGGTATGTTTCAAATCTCTCAAGATGTGTTGAGAAAGGGCAAAAGTTCTCCAGGATGAAGAGCCATGATTGTCATGTCTTTATGCAGCGACTACTTCCCTTTGCGTTTGCGGAGCTACTACCGGAAAAAGTACATGAAGCACTTTCAGGTAATTAATTAATATAATACAATGATATTATTAATTTATTTCTGTATATTCATCCTACTAATGTGGATAATTTTTTTTTTGTAATATACAAGGAATTGGAGCATTTTTTAGGGATCTGAGCACCTGCACTCTTAAAGTGGAAGTTGTCCAACAACTTCATGAAAACATCCTCGTCTTAATCTTCAACTTGGAGAAAATACTTCCGCCTACTTTTTTCGACGTCATGGAACACCTAGTTGTCCACCTCCCGTATGAGGCATTTCTTAGTGGACCTATGCATTATGGATGGATGTATCAGTATGAAAGGCCATGAAAAATTTGAAAGGAAAAGCCAAAAAACTAGCAAGAGTTGAAGGTTCTGTTGTTGCGGGAAGTTTGACGGAAGAAACATCACATTTCACATCGTACTACTTTGCACCGAAAGTACGTACAAGGAAACGAGCTCCAAGAAGATATGATGATGTTGGTGTCGTGCCGAAATTTAAGGAAGACGATGTTCCAGACATCTTTTTGTCAAATTGGGCGATTGGGTTGGAAATTGAAAGAGGTTTGGTGGTCGAGTGATGAAGACGTCCATAGTGCACACCTTTATATTCTTCTTAATTGCGAGCATCCATTGATTGCTTATTTTGAAAGGTAAATATATTTAAACATACACACTCATATATATATATATATATTTCAATATTAAATATATAACATAACATATATGATTTTACAGCCAATTTGTGACTCAAGTCGAGGAAGCAACACTTGGTATATCGACAACTGAGTTAGACAAAAGGAAAGATCAACACTTTATCAAGTGGTTGAGGAAACATGTATTTATTATTACTTAAATTTTATGCATACATTACCACAAAGTAAGTCTAATGTCTAGTTATATTACTTATTGTTGCAGATTGATTGTGACGATCCTGAGTATCCCGCATGGTTTCGCGAATTACTTCAAGGTCTAGTTGCAAAGGTCACTACATCATCGATGTATTTCACCCGATGCTATACTTTTCATACCTACGACTATGGTAGACACCGGGCGACAAGTAATTATGGAATATGTGTGAAAGGTGAAACAGATTTCTACGGGATCTTGCAAGAGATTTATGAAGTTCAATTCCCAGGTACTAGTTTGAAATGAGTTATCTTCAAGTGTGAGTGGTACGACCCCGTCGTCAACAGAGGTTTTCGGATTAACAAGAACGGTGTAGTTGATGTCAATGGTGGACGAAGGTACAACAAATTCTTTGTTTTTTATATCCAGGTTTCGAGCCTTTCATATTAGCTTCCAAAGCAGATCAAGTTTTCTTCATTCCATACCCTCGGATTACTACCTCGGGAATAAACTGGTTATCTGTTATCAAAGTTACACCTCGAGGACGAATAATCGCTGGAGAAGAACAACCATTACAAGTAGAAAACACCAATGAGATCGAGGAACCTGAAGCAGAAATTGATGACATCCTACTCATTGATCCGCATAATCGTGAATACGAAGATGTTCCTGATCACTCAACGGACGAAGGTGTAGAGGACATTTTTTTAGAAAATAATGATATTTCAACAGATTACGAGAATGTATCCGAATGAATTATGTATGTTTATAAGTTTGTTTAATCACAAAAATGAATTTGGATTATATAAGTTTTAAGTTTGTTTAATCACAAAATTAATTTTCATTTGGGGTTTATGTGTAGAAGAGGTTAGGAGTTTGGTTGTAGAAGAGGTTATAAGTTAAGGAAGTTGTGGTTTGGGGTTTCGAGTTTAGGGATTTACAAATCCTTTCCTCGTAAAGCCCTAGTAACAGAAAACGCGGGCATAGATGTTTCCTCGTAAAGTCCTAGTAATACCATTACTAGGACTTTACGAGGAAAAAAACGCGGGCATGGTATTACTAGGACTTTACGAGGAATAAAAACACGGGCAGAGCTATTTCCTCGTAAAGGCCTAATGTTACTAGGGCCTTACGAGGAAACAAAATTCCTTATATAAACTCGAGAAATCCGATTTCTCATTTGTAGTAAGCTTCTCTCTGAATTCTCTTAAGGTTCTCTTTATTTCCTAGTTACGTGATTAGATTAGGGAATTTAGATTAGCTGGTTAGTTTAGGTAATTTAGATTAGGTTGGTTTACTTTTTTAAGTGTTTTTTTAATTATACGGGAATTAATGTTTTATTTTTTTTATAAAAATATAGATGGTCAGACAGAGCAAGATTGCTAAGGCTAAGAGGTCTCTTCAGGGGAGTCACTACGGAGATCTTTTCGGGCGTCAGTCTGGTCCCGGTTCATCTTCGTCAGCTCCCGGTTCATCTTCAATTCCGAACCTAACGCTATTCCCGAGACTCAGGGAATTTCTACGGTGTCCCGGTCTGAGCAACCACCTCTTCCTCCACCTCCTCCTCCTCCTCCTCCTCCACCGGTCGGGGTTCATCCCGATTAGCAGGTGTCGCCGAACGCACCATTTGCGGTGTACACAGTGGAGGATATTATGGCCCTTCCAGACAAAGAAGAGCTGCTAGAGTTAGATCATATCCGACGGGACGGCCACAACATATTATGGTATGTTTTAATTTTTAAAAAGTGTTTTTAATTTATTTCTTAATCAACAAAATATTTACAAATTAATCTAATGAATGTTTTATTTTGTGTCTTTCCAGGTTTGGTCTTGACAGATGTGTCGCTCAGAGCGTCACGGACTGTATCAAGGGATACTTTCTCGATGCAACTCCAAACTAGAAGAAGACGCCGAGCCACACAAAAAAAGACGTGGTTCAAATTGTTTGCTGTAAGTTTAATTAATCAACTTAATTTATTTTTAATTATTTAAAATTATTAATATTATTGAACTAATCTGTCTCTTATTTTTTTCTGGTTACAGCAAAAATATCGTTGGTCTATAGGGATTCACCAGCTAGTAAAGACGGAGTTTGAGGCGAAGGCAAGAGCACGATTGCTCGATATGGTCTACAACTGGAAGGGTGACTTTCAGGTCTGGATTTATAAATTATATATATCTAGTTTTAAATCATTTATTGACTTTAATTCTAATTATTTTTTGTTCAGGTGGATGGTTACGAGGACGGGAAACCCGATTGCCTCACAACCGAGGTGTGGGATGGCCTCATCAGATATTGGGGGTTGCCGGACTCGGTCAGAACTTCCCGCACAAACTCCGGGAACCGCATGACCAAAGACGAGCATGGCAACACGAAGATGCTTCACACCACGGGTCGAAAACCTCACGGGGGAGTTCGTCTAGACATGGTAAGATAATTTTTTATAACTAATTAATTTTTACTCTATTTGAATATTCCAAATTAATATTTTATTTAAAAAAAAAATTAGGCTAAAAGACAGGAGTTCTTCCATCTCTGAAAGACCTTTTGGAGAGGACCCACTGGAACAAGGCTAGGCAGTTTGTAGATCCTGCTTCCGAGCGGATCTACAACGAGGTTGTTGTTCGGGTTGACGAACGCCAGACTCAGCTGACTCAGCAGACTGGGACTCCAGTCATATTATCCACTCTTGAAGTGGATAAGATTTACGAGGAAGTAAATAATTTGTTTTACTATGAATTTTTCTTATTTATTTAAATTTTTTCTTAACGTTATTAATATTTTTATTTACAGGTCGCCCCTAGGAAAAAGGGGTGTATCGTCGGGATTGGCTCCGTTAACGATGTCCCCACAGCGACATCGTCTTATGCTCAGGAACGGCACGATGTCAATGCTCAGCTGCGCTCGGAGTTGCAGACGACGCAGTCTCATGTGAGTTCGCTCACCGAGCATGTGACTTCTCTCACCGATGTCGTCGACATTTTGGCGGTTGGAAACCCGCAATTGGTGGAGATGTTGCGTCAGAGACAGGAAAGCGGAGGGCTTACAACCCAACAGCCTCCACCATCACACTCACAGCCGGCAACCAACTTTGGAGAGGAGGATTTGGCGAGCTAGGACGATTTCGTTCAGCAATTTAACGAGCACCATCCGTAGTTTTTTTAATTTTTAATTTTATATTATGAATTTTAAAACTTAATTGTATATTATTTAGTTATTTATAAAATATTTTGTTATTTATTTTTTATTTATAATTTGGTTTTTTAATTTTTTAAAATATATTATTTATATTTATAATTAATATTTTTTTTAATAGGGAAAAAATAAGTCGACTCAAAATCCTCGTAAAGGTTTCGAAGTAATGTCCTCGTAAAGTTTTCTAGTAAGTTCCTCGTAATGGATTACTACGAGTTTACGAGGAAATAATTTACTATGACATTACGAGGAAACACTACGAGGACCTTAAGAGGAAAAGTTATCCACGCGTTTACGAGGAAAAGTTTCCTCGTAAATTAGCTAGGACCTTACGAGGAAAAAGGCTTTACGATGAACGCGTTTCGACGAAACGCGTTTCCTCATAAGTTCCTAGTAAATGGTCATTTACTAGGAAATAACGAGGAAAACTCGTCCTAGTAAAGGATGAGTTTTCTTGTAGTGACACCATTTTACCAAGGGAATTTCGACCTACTCCAGGCTCCAAACACGGTTCCGACCTAAACGAGGACCTGGAGGATAGGGCGTCTCAGAGGATGTCTTACCTAAGGGGAATCTGCTGAGATAAAGCGACTCTGGTCCACTTGTACACACTTTATCCCTTGATTCCATCAGTGAAATCAAAGAATAAGGGGAAAACTGATGGGAAAAAATATCCAGGCACCAGATTCCTCCAGCCCCCGGGCTGGGCACCGGCCTCTATACCCCTGCTCTGAAGGGACCCAGGGCCCGGACCCTGCATTCAGGTTCCCCGGGCCCGACCCCTGTTCCAAAAGCTTTCCCTTGGGTAAAATGGAAGTTCTCCGATTAAGGGAACTCTTCCATATTCACCAATATGGAAGAGTTTAACCTAATGCAAAGCGACATCTACATCTATATAAGGGGAACCCAAACCCTAGTTAAAGGGATCGCCACTTAAAGATTGAGAGACTAAATCTAGGCGGCTAAGATTAGGGTTCTTACACCAACATTGTAGCCCCTCATCGAATAATCAATAAGATCTCTCTTTCTCTACTTGCTTCTTACTTATACTCATACGAATTCCTCTGATTTCTCCTTACCTCTTACAAACACCCTCGCTTCTCTCTATCTTCGTGCGAACCTTCTTGTGTTCCATAGTACTAAAACAACTCTACACAAAAGTACCATAATAGTCAGAGCTTTGTGCTGATAATGTGGTGTAAGTAAAGAAGAGAAGAAAGGGAATTGGTATATCTTATTCCATGAGTACTGGATCCTTTATATAGGATTACAATAATTTGGGTATAAAATATAACTTGGAGTGGGGAACAAACAAATATAGGATTTTTTCATATAAGACACCACACAATATTCCTAACAGTTATTTCTTTTCTTTTGCAGTTTCCCGGTTGTTAACGAGGGTAATATGGAAATATTTTACAAAAAAGATAACGTGTAAAGATGAAGTAGGACATTTGGCTACAGAATTAATTATAATTTTTGTTTGAAAGTTATATAACGCAATTTTCCAAAAAAATAGTCATGTTTATTGTTCAGCCCATTGATTTCCTTTTGGGCATGTTCCCATCAGAAAATGGTCTAACTAAGATAAGTTGGTTCCACGTACAAAACAAAAGCACGGCAATGCAACATCAATGGTGTTTAAATTTGTTTGAACATCATTTAATCCAAAGGGAAAAAATAGCAAAATGTCTAATGTCTATAATTAGCAAATATAACTATTAAAACTAACTCCGAGCATGGCGTGGATGATCAACTAATTGTTAGTATTTTAATTCCAGTTAATGCAATTTCATATAAAATCTTAAGTTTTTGTTTTCATTTTAAAATTTAAAATGAATATTTTTATAATAATTAAATATTTTAAATAATTAAATGATTTTATAAGATTTTGATATATAGAATATCTAAAACTAAAGAATATCATTATTTAGCAGAATAATTTCATGTCTAATGGTATTCTACTAATACGTAAGTCATAATCAAGTTATTTTAATAAAAAGAAGTAAGTGTAATGCTTTATTTTAATAAAGGACATGTGTAATGCTTATTCGAATGTTATTTTCATAAATCACATGTAAATAAATATATATATATATATATATATATATTGTTGTTTTCATACAAGGTTTTTATTTCAATAAAATAGATTTGGTTGATTAAAATCATGTTATGTATATATATATATATATATATATATATATATATATATATATATATATATATATTAATCCGATAAGTGAGGTATTCAACGATTATATTCTTCATAAAAAAAAGCTAGTCCGGTGGAGGTATAAAATACTGATATGGTTAATGAAAGAAAACAAAAGAAATAAAATCTGAAATTAAGAAGCCATTCTGGGAAGATGGAAAGTATGCAAAATTTACATTAGTATCACGTGATTTTTGCAGGGAATTGTTTTTAACTGGTAAATATGGTTTCGAAATCAGAAAAATGGTCTGCATTTACAATATTTTTAAAAGATATCTGGCTATGGAAGGAGAGTTTCAACCACTCAACATTCATATATATACACAGTAATACAAGGATAGACAATCTAGCATATAGTGTTCGGAAGCAACAGTCCTATGTTGTTCACATGGATATAGAGTTATCGATATGGTTTATAGAATCTTAGTTAAATTTGTATTTTGATGACAAAAAAAACATTCTATTTGCGTAGTTAATTTTTGAGTAATTAAAGTTGTGTTTGAAGTTCTAATACAATACTTTCTCAGTAATTATACTACAAACAAATTCGAAAAACAGAAAATTCAGATTTACTTCATATGGTTATATGCACCTTATTATGATAATAATTTTTGTTCTCGCTAAGGAGATCATACTTTAAAACCTTAATTACATTCACAATATGTAACATTTCTTATCGGCCCATAATCATGTCGGACGCACATATAAATTCATTATTACATATAGTAACAATAAATGTCGCATAACTAGTATAAAGCAGTGTTTCAAAAAAATAAAAATAAAAATAAAAACTAATATAAAGCCTTTAACCTCCACACCCGCCACAACCGCCGCAACCACCGCAACCACCACATCCTCCTCCGCTGTCTCCACCACCTTCACCACCTCCCCCTCCTCCACCTTCACCGCCTCCGCCTCCTCCGCCTTCACCGCCTCCGCCTCCACCACCTTCACCGCTTCCGCCTCCACCACCTTCACCACCTCCGCCTTCACTGCCTCCTCCACCGTCACCGCCTCTGGTGCCACTACTATTTTCCTCAGAAATCCCGGTGGTTACAGCCGCAGTTACAACGGTTGTGGTAACGGCAGTCCCTGTCAAAACCACAAGCCCTCCATCTCCTGCGACACTGCTTCGACCTTTTTCAACGTCTTTTACGGGCGGACGTGGTGGAACCGTAGAGGAGACCACATTTTTTTCTTTTTGCGGTTTTGAAGACAACATAAGATAAGAACAACTACGATTATTGCGACGCAGCCGCATACTATAAGAGCAATGATAGCTGTTCGTTTGGTTGATGCCGGTGGCTGCGTCGGCGTCGACGTCAATTATTTTGACAAATCATGTTCCTTTTGTTGACGCGGATAATTGCGTCTAGACGCCGCGTTTAACGCTGCGTCCCGCGTTTAAAATTTTTTGACGCCGATTTTATCAGCGTTTTGACGCAGATTTCTGCGTTAATAGACGTAATTTACATGACTACCCTTACAGTACTTCATTATTTACCAAAAGACCTAACCTTAATCTCATCTCTTTTGACGCAGCTTCAGTGACTCTGGACGCCAAATCTCATCTCTCGTCTCTCTCTCCCTCTCAGACCTCTCGACTCTCTCAGAATCTCAGGCTCTCTCTCCCTCTCAGACCTCTCGACTCTCTCAGAATCTCAGGCTCTCAGCGATAAATATTTTCTGATAAATATTTTGAAGTATTATTTTTTTCTAATTTAGCTTATGATTTATGAAAAAATGTTGTAACATTTGTATAATTGACCAAAAATTCATTACCAAGTAAACATAATATTTTAATGGATGTAAATATATTTGAACTATATTTTATTTTTTTAAATACAATTTTACAATTTTTTAACATAAAATATGAAAAAAATGAAATAGACACAGCGTCTATCAAACGAACAATCCAACATATCAGCGTTGGCGTCGGCATCGGCGTCGGCGTCGGCGTCGGCGTCAGCGTCAACTTTCGGCGTCTTTTAAACGAACAACAATCTGCGGCAGTGTCAGCATCAACGTCGGCGTCGGCGTCTGCAAAACGAATAACAACTATTTTCATTGATGCTGACGCCGACACTGACGCCGACGCCGACGCTGACGCTGACGCTGAAACCCGCGGCAACCAAACGAACAGGACCGATGTATCCTTTCATTGTTCTTTTTCTTTTTGGACACTGAAGTGTTACAAAAGTTATGACTTTTGGTGTCTTCTTATATAGATCGAAGTTTTCGTATACTTTGAAATGTATATATAGAAGGTTATGGCACAACCTAAACATTTTAAATTGGTTTATGAAAATTACAAGAAACTGCAAAGGAGTTTTCGAATGTCCTAGCAAAATTAATAAATGTGACATGTTCTTCTTGATTACCTTTTCTTTCCAAGAAAACAAAAACGGTCGTGGCAACTTAATCAGTTGTTTTAGCAAGAAAAAGAACTTAATCACTTTGTTTCTTTGACCATAAAACTTAAAGATTATGCTTGAAACAAATAAATCTTTACTAAGTCAACTATTACGGGTCTGTGGGTATATCAAAATGTACAAACAATGAAGAATCAAACTATACAATGAGATCACCATAAATAGGTTGGATAACTGAAAGTCATTCCAAAGCGCGTCAAATTCTATAATAAAATATAATCTGATAATTTAACTGAACTTAACTAGTCTAATTCCATTCATACGATTAATTTGGCATAGTTAAGTTTTTTAAACTTAAAAACTTCTTCGAACACCTCCATTGGAATATATTTTAAAAAAAGAAATGAAAAATAAAAAATAAAAAGAAGAGAGAGAGCATGAATAAGGGAGAAGGAGTTCTCTCCAGCGGACTTTTGAAATTTGTACTAGATCCTTTTTTGCCACTTGTCATATTGTAAAAACAATAATATTCATTATAAAAATTTTGTTTATCAAAAATACTATTGTCTAAACTATTGGATACTCAAAGTTACACCTTCTACAACATTGTTATTCTTAATATCTTAATTATTATCACCTTATTATTATTGAATTAGTTTACATGAATAAATATAACAATATTATTATTGAATTAGTTTACATGAATAATTTTACTAAATTGTAATTAAGGATACTGATATTTTCCACTAAATATGAGAAATAACAGGATCAACATAAAATAACGAGTTAAGCAAATAGAACGATAGATACAACTTGAACAAAAACACAAATTAGGAGGACCTTTTTTTTAAACTTCAAACTTCATTAGAAAAAAGAGTTTCTACAACAAGGACTAGGAGAGGGAGCACCATACAAGGCATTCATGCCAGATAATCCGCATGTATGTTGTGATCTCTCGAAACATAAGAAAAGGGAACAAACGAAAAAGCAGAAGATATTAACTCGATATACATTAATACATGAGAATTCCATAGAGCTCCACCGAATAAAATTTCGAGGTGATACATTTGTTCGGATGAGTATTTTGCAAATCAGATTTGAACAAGATTTTTGGGAGGAGGGACTGAGAGGCTGCCGTCATTGCAGAACATAATGCCAATGTCTCTGCCATCAATGCTGACAAAACAGATGATACTCTAATGGAACCATGAGAAGATAAGCTAATGCCCACAGATGACCTAAGCTGAAGGTGGACCATGTTTAGAATTAAAAGTATGTGCAGCAACACTGAATCATTTATGGATCCAGTAGCATAACTTAAATGATTCATTTGGAAATTCGATTTCCAGAACTTTGTCTTTGCATAGAATGCATGAAACTAACTAAATTATAAAGTAATTAAGAGAATAGATATAAATTTATGCCGCACATACTTACGTAGGTAATGCGTTGATAAAAAAAATATTACGTAGGTAATGTATATTCGATTTCCATTCTAATAGTAAATTAGGTTAAAATAAGTCACAAACACAAGAAGTTATCATTACAAACAAATTACCGAATTATCATCTTTTAACCGCCTCCACTTATGCTGTCTCCTCCTCCACCACCACCACAACCAAATCACTGTGGATGTCCCTACCTCCACCTTCTCTGCTGCCGTACTTCTACTCAGTGCTGTGCCTAGACTTATAGGGGACTAAGACGACTGTAAATGTATACCAAATATTTTATTTTATTAGAAACATAATTTAACTTTTATGATTTTTAGTTATTATGAATCAATATTCTATATATCAAAATTTTAATATCATTTTAAATATTTCTTGGAAATTTTTATCATGTTTTTTTACCATAGTATTTGTTTAATGTCCATAAGAAAAGTAATATATTTACATACTTATTACTCATATGATATTAGCCTGTAAATCTAAAGTTTTAACATAAGGAAATTATAATATATCCATTTTCTTCAAATAATATTATAAATCATAACTTTAAATCATACAATCTATTTATAGAGGTAGAAAACTCAACACATATCATTTTCATCCAGATAAATCAATTTCTTTCTTACAAACGCGGATTCCTTGGTTTTGCAAAATTGTTAGTGGCCCAAGGCGAATGCCTTTTTGCATAAAAGAATGGCACGGCCATGCTTCTCTTTTTCTTTTAAACAACAAATGATTATATTGAGCTTAGATGTCCAATAGGTAAATCGATTACAACTGGAGAGATGTTTGGAGGTAAAATGGTAAGCTAATATAACTGAAATATAACAAAAGATAGATGTGGCTAAAGAAGAAAGAAATCCATCGAAAATTTTCACTTGTATTCCTAGAGTCCGCGTTCGAAAGAACACTTAGAAAACAAAATTAACATTGAAGAAATCAACCAATGAATTTTGAGAGTAGTTCAAACTGTGTTCGAAGATGTTTGGTGATATACCATGGATTTTACTCACTTTCAGTTATGGTATATAAGTGTTTTAAGATATAATTATTATGTTTTGGAGTCTTTTAAAAGTATTTACAAGTTTAGGTACGTTCTGGAGAAATATAGTGATATTGGTGTCTATTGGAGTCTTTTGAATGCAGGAATGCACAGACACATCAGATGTTTAGCTATGAGTGAAGACCTTTCCTCCGTTAGATTGAGTCCATCTTTTGACACAAGATATAGACTTAAGTTAGCTTTTCAATACCACCGGTATGAGGTCAATCAGCATCATGTAGCTTATGACCGTGTTACTAAAGAGTGGTCAGTCTGCTTCGCGAGAAAAGGTTGTCGAGAAGATAGAGGAAAATCGATCGATGCAGCACCCTTGGTATCGATCGATGGGGATCCCATAATGCGGGCCAAGCATATGTTATAACCAACTGAAGCCCAGAAGCAATTACAAATTACCAAAATGCCTTGGACGACCAGAAACCCTATTTATATTATTTATAAGCCATTGTTGACGGCTACATGCTATCTAAGCTTTATTCTATTGTTTCACTTAGGTTAGGAGAGAAGGGAGGAACTCCTTCATAGTGCTCCTGGAACTCCTTTGGTTTCTTTATTGCTTTTATCTATTTTATATCTATTCATCAATGATTTATGTGACAAACTTCATGCTTGAATAGATCCGCCTGTTAGATTTAGAGTTTAAATAAGTTAAGGGGATTAGCCCCAAATATAGGATTGCTACTAGTGATATTTATTGATAGGATGTTCTTAATGCTTGTGTTCTAGGATTTCTACCTAGAAACTTGATTTAAAGATTTGCTAGAGATACTGTCCTGAATCTATTCTATTGAGCTACAATTTTTAGAGTATAGCGAGGGCTTGATCTAGGAGACTTAGTGAGCATTGTTCAACCCGGGCATAAAGCTTAACTAGAAGCGTGTCGATCGATATCCCAATAGGATAATCAACTGACGGAGTGAAAGGTGTATCGATCGATATTCCTCTGAATAATCGATTGACACTGCTATTGATCGAACAACACATCATTGTTTGGGTTAGTAGATCTAGTTAATAAACTCATACAGAAAGGCTAAATCTGATGAATGTGTTATTACGTAGTTGAGCTCTTTAATATCATTGCAAACAACTGTTTAGCACCTATAGGATATAATCTATAATACCTGAATGGAAACCCTAAGTCTAGCAACCATCCTTCCATCAAACAACTCTCAGTTACATAAGAACAACTACCTTGTTCGCCCATGCAATTTACTTTATTTACTATATTTTTCTATATTTACCGTTTTATAATATATTAGCCTAGCTTAATCATATAACTATTAGATCTATTTGGTTCCCTATCTCCTTGTGAAGTTGATCCCTAAGTACTACAGCTGAACCTCTTATTTGAGAGAGTAATTTACTCCTTAGGGTAATTTGAGTGATGTCATTTGGCTCTCATGGCCCAGCGTCCCTACTTCTTCATATCGATGCTAATATGACCGGATAAAATAATTTTGGAACCCATTGGACAAAAATATTCTTTTAGAAATAACTTTTTTTCATTACAAGAAAAAAGGAATTTCCTGACGGAAATAACGACCGAAAAAATTTCGGCAGTACTCTTACGAAAAATGGTCGGAAATAAGCTTGTCAAATTCATCGGTATTCCGTTGGATCTTCCTGGCCAATGAATTTCGTGGATTCAGTCTAGTAATCTCGACAGAAAACCGCAAGGAAAATATGACTGTTGCAAAAAGATGGTAAATACCGACAGATAATTGTGGCCGCCGGGATTCCATTGGTATATTGTCGGACTAAACAATAAAGTACCAACAAAATCCCAACGGATTCAATAACCGTTATATAGGCGTTTAAGTTTGAATAATCATGATGAATTACAGACAGAATCCCGACGGATTTTAAACGTTAAATAGCTGTTTTATTTCTCAACGGATTCCCGACGGCCTTTTTCCATCAGATGTTTTTTCTAGATTTGCCTATAAATACAACTCTCATTCATTCAACATAGAACAAAACAATAGAAATCATGGCTTCTTTTTATAATTTTCGTTCTTGGATAAATCAACTTCATATGAATCCAAATACAAGTTTACTTACTGAAGAATACGCACGTGGTATTCAAGAATTCATGCCGGTGGCTCAAAGTAAACCGGAAGGAAGAACAAGTAAGTATTTATTATGTACATGCTCTAGTTTTAAGAATAATAGGAGCGTTAAGAAAAGGAAGTAGGGGAACATTTATATCTGAAAGGTTTTACTCCCGATTATAGATTTGGGCACAAAGAAAGATTTGACTATGGTAGTAGTAATAGTGAACCTCAGACTTCCGACATGTTAGATGAACCTAGCACGGATGTAGATTTTGGGTAGGGGCTGTTCAGATGGTAAATGATGCATACAGAGAAATTTACCGTCGTTGAAGAGGAAGGATATATACAAGAACAACCCAATATAGAAGCCAAAAGAATTTTTGAAAATTTAGATGCAGCTAAGCAGCAATTGTATCGAGGATGTATAGATGGACATTGTTGGGGTAAAAAAATGGTCACGACAGAATCAATGACTAAAAATACCTGGAAAAACATACGAGAAAACTATAGACTTCCTACGGAGATACGAAGTTACGAAAAGCTCTTATAAAATTATGGACAATTAAAAAGACCTCATACGATTTTAAAAAGAGAGGAAGTATGCATCACAAGGATCATCCAATCCTCAAACAAGTAATTCTGAACTCAAGAACGAATCAAAAACACTTACGAGAAGTTGGATACGCAATGTTGAACTCGCCACCGGACGAGTTGGACGGTACCTTCAAAAACCTTGGCTCTATCATACTCTGAACCACGATCATATTATCCCTTGTTTCGTCTCAATCGGAGTTACCGTTGGAATTTTACGACAAAAACAACAATGGCTTGTTTTCTCATATAAGTTCAAGTTGATCGTATAAAACGGAAATGGTTAGCATAACACCAAGGTTGCCTCAAATATACGAGTAACTTGAATTATTGTACAAAAAAGCGTCGTATCAAGGACGATTTCTTTAAAAATCATAAAAACGCTTAAAATCGTGAAAACGGCCGAAAAGGTTCTAAAACACGATAAAAGCCCGCTTACAATTTTAAATGAAGTCTAGCCCAATAATATCACGATGGTTTATCTTTTACTCACAGTAGAGGATAAATGTCAAGTTTGGAAGATAAATGTTAAGTTTCCAAAAATAATCGTGAAGATTAAGAAAAAAAGAATATTTCTGCAGGAAGATAAACTCGACCCAGCAGCGGAAAAGGAAAGTCAAGACCGAATTAAGGAGGAGTATATAAGAGGAGGTCAAGGCAGAAAGCAAAGGAACTTTTTAGACTTAGAACTCTCTGCACGTAGAAACCTTTGGTTTTATTCTCGACAAGTTCGGTTTCTATGTTTGGCACACAAATACTAGACGAACTCGCCCACGTAGTTCGATATTTTGTCCAGCTCTTTTAATTGAACTATGTTCGGTTTGATCCTCAAAAGGGGTACGTAGATAGCCTTTCATGAGGTCCAGTCCAAAATAAATCAAAACCTTTATCATCTTTTTTGTCTTTTGTTATTGAGCTGCGACTCAACTAGGTTTAAGGTTTTAGGTTGCTAAAACTCGATAATTCGCTAACAGCACTTGCAGCCGGAGATTTTATAACATTTTGTAATGATTGAAATGCTCTTGCGAGGATTCGAAATAAGATCTACTTTCTCTTAAATTTGTTTTGTTATCTTTTTCGTATTTTCCGCATTTATTTGGTCACTTGTCGTTGGATCTCGCAGAGGATCCGGGACCTCTGGGAAATTAGGGTTTTCCTAACTTTCCTAATTCAATGGAAATCGACAATGCAAATCTCAGTTCCCACAGACATTCATCTTTATCATCTGTAAGTCGACTGATGGCGCTAAAGACTTATTATAATTTGGCTCAAGAATATGCGAATGCGTTTGCGGATTTTGTTAGATATGTTTTACCTGAGGATAATCTTGCACCTGGTTCACATTATGAGGTTTAAAAATTGGTCGCTGGTCTTGGTTTACCTTATCAGGTGATAGATGTATACATCGATAACTGCATGATTTACTAGAGAGCAGATGGGGACCGGAAGAAATGCAAATTCTGTGGGAAACCATATTATCAGGAAACGCGTGGAAGAGTTCTGGTGCCATAAAAACAAATATGGTATTTTCCGTTGACTGAAAATTTGAAGAGGTTATATCAGTCATAACGCACAGTAGAACCAATGAGATGGCGTGCATAACACTCAACATATGGTGAGACAACACATCCTTCTGATGTAAAAGCGTGGAAGCATTTTTTATCAACATATCCCGAATTTGCATCTGAAAAAGAAATGTGTATCTTGCACTTTGCACATAATGTTTCAGCCATTTGGAAATCATGGAAGACAATATTCATTGTGGCCAGTAATGTGATACCTTACAACTTACCACCATGTTTGTGCATGCGACGGGAGTTTTTGTTCCCCTCAATTTTCGTTTCCAGGCCAGATTATCCTAAGAGATCACTAGATGTGTTTCTTCAGCCATTGATATATGAGTTTCAATTATTATGGGAGCATGGTGTTCCTACATACGATATTCCGCAGAAAGAAAATTTTCAGATGCAAATGGTACTTATGTGAACAATAAGTGATTTCCCAGCATATGGTATGTTATCTGGATGTACCACTCATGGGAGGCTATCATGTCCTTATTGCCAAGAAAACACATGTGCTTTCCAACTAAAAAATGGTCAGAAAACGTATTGGTTTGACTGTCACAGGAGATTTCTGCCACAAAATCATCCATATCGTAAAAGTAAGGCATTGTTTACCAAAAACAAAAGGGTGTTCGAAAGTCCACCAGAAGAAGTTAGTGGCAAAAAGTTATTGGAAAAATGAAGAGAATTTGGTACAGAAAGGACGTCAGACGTGGGTGGAAACAAACATGAACCAGTTGTTGGTGTAGGAGAACATCATAATTGACATAACAAGAGTATCTTCTGAGATCTTCCATTTTGGGACTCATTTGTTGCGGTACTGTTTAGATGTCATGCATATTGATAAGTATTTTTTCGAAAATTTGATGAACATTATCCTTAATGTCCAAGGCAAGACGAAGGAGAATTTGAAGTTAAGACTGGACTTGGTTGATATTTTTGCTCGTCACGAACTTCACGTTGATGAGCAATGTAAAGTTCCTATTTCCTATGTATCAACCGGATGCAGCTGCAAAAAGAGAGTTTTTTGATCCGGTAACAAACAGTGTTAGATTTTCAGACGGTTACGCATCAAATTTGATTTGCGTAACTGTGTTGACAAAAGTAAAGGGAATTTTAGTGGTCTAATAATTGTCATGTAAGGATGCAGCACCTCTTTCTTTTTTTCATTTTCCGCACTATTGCCACAAAATGTCATGAAGCAATTACATGTACTTTATATTTTAATATATTTAATTATTTGTCATATATTTTTGTAATGCTTATCTATATATTTATGGAATATTTTTAATGTACGTAGGAATAAGTGCTTTCTTTTGTGATTTTTGCTCGAGATCACTCACATCAGATGATATTCACAATTTGGAAGCGAACATACCAGTGACCCTTTGAAACAACGAGAAGATATTTCCTCCATCATTTTTGATGTCATATAGCATCTTCCAATTCATCTTGCGAGAGAATCAGCACTTGGTGGTCTTTTGCAATAGAGGTGGATGTATTTGTCGAACGGTATATGTTTCATCTGAAGAAGAAGGTGAAAGTTTAAGCAGGGTGGAGGGATCAATAGTGGTGGCTAAGTGCATCAGTGAAGAAACCTCAAGTTTTCTGAATACTACTTTCCATCAGAAGTTCGTACAAAAATTCGAAGACATACACGGCATGATGATAGTGGTGAGAGGGCAAAGTGGAAATCAACGGATCATAGACTTAATGTGTCTGAGCATGCCCATTTGCACAAATATATGCTTACTTAACTGCAAAGATTTTCTTGAATATGAGAGGTACGTTGATTCAAAAATTTGAATTAATTGCATTATATTTGACGAATATGTAACATCTTGGGGTGTTTTAACAGAATTTTCATGGCAGAGATGCGCTTTAAGTATCCGGGTACGACTAAAGAACAACTCGAACAACTCAAGCAAAACGATTTCGCAACTAAGCTTAAACGCAAGGAGTATTTGATCCATTATAAAACGATTAAGCAAAGATAATGAGCACTTGGAATCAGATGACGAGATTGGAGAGTATGACGAAGACGATTCAGCTTCATGTTCATCATCAGATAATTCCTCTACTTCAGAGTAGATCTTCTATAATTTAATTTATTTTATAATTACTTTTAATCCTTGTATATTTCATTTAAAAATATATTAGAATATTTGAGAATTTCTTTTATATTTGAGTTACTTATAATTATTCAAGATTTTCTACAAAAAGAAAATTAAATTCTCCATACTTAGAAACCACAAATTTGAGGTTTATGTCGGTATTCGCTCGGTTTTTTCCAACGGAAATCTCAAATTTGTGGTTTCCGTCAGTTTTCCATTGGGATTTACCGACGGAAAACCGACAGACATAACAAATTTGAGGTTTCCCTCGGAATTCCATCAGTAAATTCCAAGGGAATACCGACGGACCTCATAATTTTGTGGTTTCTGTTGGTTACAGGTTATAGTTTTTTGTTTTTAAAAGGATTAGGGATCATATATAAGATCAGAAAACATGTCACCATTGTATCCTCACATTATAAAAATTTGAACATGAACATACTCTTCGATCAAAACCGTAATGTAAAAATCATACACTCTTATGTGGCTTATGTCGGATCTCGTAATTATACTCCTCTAATTAATTTTAATAATTTGTTGATACTGTTTTTATGATTATATAACATAATATATTAGTCGTACAAAGGCATATAACAAATTGTAGATCAAATTTTAAAGTTTTGGCATTACAAAACCCTATTATGTCGGGTATTATGTTGGTATTTACCGTCAATTTTTTTCCCGATGAAATCCTGACGGACTTCTTCTGTCGGTATACCAAAATTTTAATCGGGAAAGTACCGCGCCAAAATTTCGGTTCACCGCCAAAACCGTAAATACCGACCGAATTTGGACAAGTTTTTCCCTCCGGATTTTATTTTCCATAATTAACCCAAAAACTCTTCTTCTTCCCCATTTCCCCTTATTTCCTCTCTCTCTTCCGTCGATCTCTCTCTCACGAAAAATTGCCAAAATCGGCTCCTTCTCTTCCTCTTCCGTCGATTCCTTCACTCTCCCTTCCTAATCATGTAAGTTTTCTCTCCCAATTACTTTGTTTAGGGTTTTTAGATGTTTCAAAGTTAATTTGTTTAGGGTTTGTATGATTGAAAGATTGATTAAGGATTTGGAAGTTAGATTAGGGATGTAGAGAAATATTAGGGCCGGGATTGATTTTAGAATTGTGGATTGAAGTTTAGATTAGGAATTTTTTTGATTGAAATATTGATTACTCATGTTTTTATTTGTTTTTTCAAAAAAAAAACAGTTTTAATTATTAATAACAATGTTTTAATATTATTTAAATATTTAATAAAACATTTTTTATATATTAGAACAAATAAAAATGTTTTCAAAATATTTTCATAACTATTAAAAAAAGGTAAAACATTTTTAATTTTGAACTATCAATATTTTCTGTTTATTATTTTAAAACATTTTATGTTCTGTTTATTTTTTGTTTATTATTATTTTATTTGTTATTAACTAACCATGTTTTTTTCGAGGGATGGACTTCTTCCTCTTACAGTTCCTGGTCTCAGGGTGGTAGTAGTAGTTCGGTCCCTCCGATTGCTACACCGACTGCTAGCCCTGTTGCAGCTACCACTCCACCATCCTGCACACCTCCACCAGCCCGCACCCCCACTTCGGTAGTTTCCGACCCTTCTCAAGGTTCAAGAGGAGAATTGCCCACTGTGATGAGCATTGAGGAGTTGGTTAGTCAATCTGGCCGAGAATCTCTCACGCGTCTCGATCCAAATTATCGATTTGAACCAAACACAACTTGGTAAATATTTATTTTAAAAGATTCTTTCATTTTATATTTAACTTTTACTGGTAATTGTGTTTGATTTTATTTCTTAGGTTTGATTCGTCTCGCAACGGTATCACCCAAAGCTTTTTTAGGTTGGAGTACAACTTACTAAAGCGTGGTTATCCTACTTACTATGACATGCCTGACGAAGATCATGACTTCTGGTTTCAGAAATTTGCGATATAAATTCTCAATTTTTTTTTTTTAAATTCCAACATTTGTAACTTTTTTAATTTTTTGTATTTATTTTTCAGAAAGAGTTCACTTGGGATTCAGTGTTGATAACAAAGGTGAAAAATGCTTTTCACTAGAAAGGGCTCGGCACTACACCAAGCAAATCAATGAGTGAAAGAAAAAATGGGAACTTGACCAGGTACCGAAGCACCTGAACCCAGACGTTTGGCAGGATTTGATGGATCATGGGAGAGAGAGGATACAAAGTCTTTGTCAGAAACCAACTCGACTAATCAGTGTAGCCGGTGTGGCGGGAAAAAGGTTTTTGTCCACACTTTAGAGGCGACAAGTTTACAGACCCGAGCACTTCAGCTAGTAAGTTTGAAATTTTATTTTCTTATTAATTTTTAAATATTTGTTACTAATTTGTATTGTTTGTAGATGAAGGAAAACTGTGGGTTTCTCGTCAATGATCTTGCGGTGATGAAGTCCTCCTACACCAACAAAAAGACTGGCGAGATTCAGGATCCACTTATGAAAGAGGTAATCCAGCTCGTGAGAGCCGAAAAGAAGATATCCTTTCCACTCAGGCTTCTATGTGTGAAGAAGGGTTTCCTGCTTCTTACCCGTGGAGTAATTCAACAACCTTATTCTCGAGGTACACTCTGATTTCTTTTTTCTTTTATATGTGTATATATGTGATTGCTATTCTAACTTATGTTATTTCTCATTCAGGCTGTTCCAAAGAAGAAAGTCCGTTAAGTTGGGTTGGCTCGTTCAGTCGGAGGAGCTTCTTCTTCTTCTTCACCTCACGTATACCCGCCCATTTATGACCTTATGGAGCAGATCACGACCAAGGATTTGGAGATTGAGTTCCTGAAGAAAGACAATGGTGAAATCCGGGTTGAGCTGCAGAAAAACCGGACGGCATTGCAAGATAATATGGCTCTCACGCAGAGCTTGTTTGAGAGGTTTAAGATCCGCTTCGGTGAAAAAAAATTAGTTGTTTTTTTATATTCAAAAACCTTTTATAAATTTTATGCATATTTTTAATTATAATCACTAATCTTTTTCAAATTCTAATTATCATTTCATTTTACATTTTTAATTTATTTTACAATTATATAAATTATTATTTTATTATACAAAAAACATTTCCGATTTTAAAAGACTGACAAAAAGAATTTGTTGGGATATTTTCAAATCCCGACGGCTCTAGTCCATCCGGTTATATAGAATCCCGACTGAATGGTTTTGTCAGTTTTTTTTTAAAATGCCGATGACTTGTATTTGTTGGGATTTTCTAAAAATACCGACAGATAGTGTTCTTCGGTATTTTGAAAGAATCCTGACAAACGATGGCCGTCGGCATTTTTAAAAAAAAATTCCGACGAACAAATTTGGTCAGGAATTAGCCAAATACCAACGAGAAAGACACTGGTCGGTTTTTAATTTCATGACAAAAAATTTTGTCAGTGCTTCATCGAGATTGTGTTCGTTGGTAACCCGTCGGAATTCCTGACAGATTTCTGTTTCCCGACCGAATTCTGACGGTTTTGTCCGTCGGTTTCTGACAGTTCTCTTGTAGTGTTTTTGTTTTCAAAATTGTTTAGCGTATTTTAAAACTATATATATATATTAAAGTTTTATAATAAATCGAGTTATATAAAACCAATTTAGTTGAATATATATATCTTTATATATAAAGAAGAGTTTCCCAAATTCCTCCTTCACCCACGTCACTAAATAGTATTATGAGAAAATGCCATGTGTCTTCAAGACAAGAAAATGTACGCTTTGTTCTTTTTTTTTTTTTTTTTTTTTTTTTTTTTTTTTTTTTTTTTGGAACTCAATTAAATGTACGCTTTGTTCATGTTGGGTTTATTCATGGGAACGGAACCTAATACTTGAAGCCTACCAACAAACTATTTGTTAACGATATGAGTTATTATTTCTTTTATGCAACCATTGGAACCAAGCGTCACTCTTGACTGATCTGTTTTTTCTGCAATTAGTCGACAGAGTAACGCATAGTGATGTTGGTGGCAATCAATTCACTCCACTACGTATTCTTCAATGCAGATTTCTTACCTCCCCTATAAAATGATTGTACTATATATATATTCATAAGGCACCAAATCGAATTCACAACTCTTTGTGAAATCATATTCATTAGAAAAACAGCAGAAGAATATCCAGGAATGACTCAGATCCAATTATCCGATCTGAAGGTTGGTTGCTGCAAGGAGGTCACTGTAACACGTTTTCTTAGGTTTTGAGAGGGTATGGATAGAGGGTGGAGGGCTCATGGGTGTGGACAAGATTTTCCTCGATGAAAAGGTAGCTGTTCTGTAAATTCATTTGTTGATTTAATTTAGTAGTGATTCATTTTCCGAAAGTAGCCACCTGATAATCTTTTTTGTTTGTTTGTTATCAGTCGACGTTTTTCCAAGCTTTAATTTGGGCTCATATGCTGAAGAATTTTAAACTTCTGCTGAAGGAAGGAGGAATTTATGAGCTGAGCTTGATTCGTAAGAAGCAATAGCCACTTCAAACTGTCTGCCTCACCGGGTTCTATTCACTTTAACGACAAGACCAAGTATGTTGAGCTTGCTCAAACAACAGCCTTCTTCTCAACTGAGAAGTTTAGGTTTCAGAAGTATTAACTTTTAATGCCTTTGGCTAATACAAACGTCGACTTGCCTGGATTTTCATACTTCTCATGTTTCTATTAAGCTTTTTGGGTAGGAACTAATCGTCCCGAGTCATCGTTTGTTTAAAATTAATCATGCAGATGTCTTTCATTATGTCTGTGGTATTAAGACCATCTTCAGCGATGATTCTCAGGCGTGTAATGGTTACAATCCAATTTCACAGGTAGGGTAGCCAAATGCTTTGGTTTGAAAGTCTAAAGTTTGTATGTTCTTGGGTTAGCCAATAGAGTTTGTCTAATTATAAAATGTTACAATTCTGCAGGTGGGCTACGGTCTGTGTGAGTGTGTTTGTTATGTTTGCAGATCACCTTCATAAGAAATTAGAACA
Organism: Eruca vesicaria subsp. sativa; assembly: GCA_932364175.1. Lineage (NCBI taxonomy): Eukaryota > Viridiplantae > Streptophyta > Magnoliopsida > Brassicales > Brassicaceae > Eruca > Eruca vesicaria. The sequence goes on along the minus strand of CAKOAT010188711.1, from coordinate 31,715 downwards.
AATACTAATATCAAGAGTCATCATACAGATTAGAGCTGAGAAAAACTTAAACAACGTCTTGCTCCAAAGACAGGAAGGCCTTTTGTTTGAGATGGTGAACAAAAAGAAAAAAAAAAGAGAATCAACACCAGAAAACCCATCCTAAAAGAGTAATTACACCTCAGATCAGCGGGACCTTCACGGGTTGCCAAGATAGAGCGAGGAATTGAGACTCATCTTCAGTAAACACCGACACAACCACTTTAGCTAAAAGTCTTTGTGTTCTCCATGTTCTAATGTTTCAGAGGGTATGGAATAAAAGGCCATGGTTAAAAGATAAATGTATTACGACCCCTTTGCTACAAAATTTGAAAGAAATGGACAAGTTTCAGGTTCGAAATCATGTTCTTGATCCCTGGATTTAAGTACATCCTTCGTCTATAAAGTTTCCATGATCGAAACCTTTTCATAACCTGGTTGGACACAGCTCAACTCGGAATAGCCACGAGTCTAGCTAGGAAACAAATGAGAGACTCTAAGAGGTTAACACCTCCTAGCTCGCGTAAATGATCACCAGCCTTCTGATCTCACACCATTTGGCTGTGTTTCGTTTTGGGAGATGGTGGTTGAAGAACAAGACTCCTCCATAAAATGGTAATTTTTAGCTAATTCTATGTTGGTGGTTGAAGAACAAGACTCCTCCATAAGATGGTAATTTTTAGCTAATTCTATGACTATTAATCAATTGATTTTTATTTAAATTATGTTTGATCTTGATATGTGATTGCATCTGTTTTATTTTTTTGTTTGGTGTATGGAAATAGATATACTGTGGCACATCTGAATGGTCATTGAACTTTGCTATCATATCAAAACTTTAATATGGTGTATGTGAGGGATAAAACTCACTTCCTGATTTTAGGTTAGGTTTAGATTGGAGAAAAGATAATGTGGGCTGAATCCCGTTAGAACTTGTATGAATGAATACGTTTGTTTATATTGATTTTGATAAGAAATGAGTTTACAAAGATGAACTTGATGATCAAAAGTACAAAGATGAATTGAGATGATTACAATGAAGAAAAAGTGTTTAAGTCTTTAGGTCTAAAAATGAGTCGAGAGAGAATCCTTTTCTCTGATCTCCTCCTCCCTTAAATAGCTCTCAGCCACGTTTGAACGACCCTAACCAGCCTCCGAGATTTGCTCCATGAGTTGGGGGATTCTCAACAGCCTCCTTTTGACCGGGTCCTGCGCAACCAGCCTGAGCTACTCTTGTTAGCTCTTTCTAAATGAGGTCCGGAGCTCTCTTCTGTGACCTGTTTTGTTGACGTCTCTTCCTTAGCAAACAGCCTCCGGCTTCTTTTTAACTCTTTTCTCAAAAGATTAATTGCCAATGGGCTTACAGTGGCCCATAGTCAACTCTTATCGCTCGAGCCCATTAGTCTCAGCTAGCGGGCCATATTTGGGCCCAACAGTTGCCCCCAGCTTTCGAGATGAGACCTCTTTTCTCGGAAGCTAAAGCTCAACCGCC
>CAKOAT010188711.1:0-30018 GCA_932364175.1 Eruca vesicaria subsp. sativa | reverse complement strand
TTTGGATGGATTTTAAGACCTTGAGTTTGGTTAAGGTTTTAAGACCTTTGATTGAGGTTCTTTGGGAACCAGGATTTGTTTTCGAAGGATTTTAAGACCTTGAGTTTTGATAAGGGTTTTAAGACCTTAGATTGAGGTTCTTTGGGAACCTGAATTTGTTTTCGAAGGATTTTAAGACCTTGAATTTTGTTAAGGGTTTGAAGACCTTAGATTGAGGTTCTTTGGGAACCTGAATTTGTTTTCGAAGGATTTTAAGACCTTTGAGGTTACTAAGGATTTTAAGACCTTAGGTTTAGGTTTGTGGAAACCTGGATTAGCTTGTTTAAAGGATTTTAAGACCTTAGTGGTTACTAAGGATTTTAAGACCTTAGGTTTAGGTTCACGGAGACCTGAATTCGTTCAAAGGATTTTAAGACCTTAGGTTCAGGTTTACGGAGACCTGAATTCGTTCGAAGGATTTTAAGACCTTAGGTTCAGGTTTACAGGGACCTGAATTCGTTCGAAGGATTTTAAGACCTTAGGTTCAGGTTTACGGGGACCTGAATTCGTTCGAAGGATTTTAAGACCTTAGGTTCAGGTTCACGGAGACCTGAATTCGTTCGAAGGATTTTAAGACCTTAGACCCAGGTTCGTAGGGACCTGGATTTGTTTGAATTCGAAGTGTAAACCCGAGTCATGTACTGTGACTTTTTAAGTATGGGATTCATGTGATCTTTCCGGAATCAGATCGCGGATCTTGTTAACAGCTGACCTTGTGACCTTAGAGGTCTCAGTGATTTTGATTGTGATTGGTCGTGAGATTATCATGAATGAGTTCCTGGATCTTCGAGATTAGATTAAGATCTTTAGGGATCTAAATTCTTTCCAAAGAGCTTTTAAGGCCATTAAGGGTAGATTCACATAAATCTGGATTCGTTCGGAAGTTTTCAAGACTTCTTAATTTACTAAGGATTTTAAGTCCTTAGGTTCAGGTTCGTAGGGACCTGAGTTCGTTTGAGGGATTTTAAGACCTCAGGTCCAGGTTCGCAGGGACCTGGATTTGTTTGAAGGATTTTAAGACCTTAGGTCCAGATTCGTAGGGACCTGGATTTGTTTGAAGGAACTCAAAATGTTTACATGTAATCGCTTCATTGATAGCTTTTATAGAATACATCGCGTTGTAGCAATCATACAGTTGCTGTCTGGGCTATGTGTTTTTAAACATATGCCCCCTTTGACTATGGTGAAAAGAATGCTGAAATGAGGTTGGGGCTGCACTCATGAAGAAGTTGGCTACGTATCCGGTTAAGGGATCAAGCCTAACGTAGTTCAGGATTTATGTACCTAATGGTAATATCTTTTTAGGTTCATGGAGTTCCATGATCGGATTTCAGGTACCCATGTTCGTACCTTCAGGAGCCTGTAAACGCCAGGTCGTACCACGTGGATGATCCGATAGGGACCTTCCCAGTTGGTTCCTAGTTTCCCAGTGCGCGGTTCTTTGGTACGATTGAAAACTTTTGTAAGTACTAGGTCACCTACAGCGAATTGTCGGGGCCTGACTTTGGAGTTGTAATGTCAGGCCATTGCTTGTTGATAGTTTTGAATGCGGAGCAAAGCTTGGTTTCCCCGTTCCTCGATTAAATCGAGGTTATTTAATAGGAGCTGATTGTTAGCCTCGGGGTTAGACGTACAGAGTTCCCAGCGGAGGCTCCCAGTTATGGTTTCGGCTGGGACGACAGCCTCCATTCCGTAGGCTAAGGAGAAAGGAGTTTCTTCCGTAGCCTTGCGTGGGGTGGTTCGGCATACCCAGAGTACCTCGGGTAATCTCTCGGACCAAGAACTTTTACTGATTCCGAGACGTTTCTTGAGGTTTGCTGATATCGACTTATTAGCAGCCTCCGCCTGGCCGTTTCTGTGAGGGTATCGAGGTGTCGACATAGTGAGACGAATTTTCCGCTTGTCGCGAAATACTTTGAAGTCGTTAGATATGAATTGTGACCCGTTATTGGTTACGATTTCGTATGGGACGCCGTGACGGCAGATGATGTCTCTCCATACGAGTCGTTCGGTTTCGACTTTAGTTACCTGCTGGAGAGCTTCAGCTTCTATCCATTTGGTGAAGTAGTCTGTTAGGACTACAAGGAAGCGTAGCTTTTGCTTTCCTCTTTCTGATTTTACTAGCGGTCCTATGATATCAATGGGGCGGATATCGAGGATAGTTTTTCCGTAGGCTGATGTCTAATTGGTGCATGCCTCTGGCATTTTTCGCATGAAGATGAGTAGACCTCACAATCAGCGACAATGGTAGGCCAGAAATAGCCCTATCTTTTGATTCGGATAGCTAAGGCTCTGCCATCGGCGTGGTTTCCACAGGTGCCCTCGTGCATTTCCTTCATGTGTTTGATAGCATCGAGGCCATGGACGCATCTTAAGTAAGGTCCCGACACGCTTCGTTTATAAAGGGTGGATTCCATTATGCAGTATTTTGTGCTTAACGTTTTGAGTTTCCGAGCTTCCCAATTTTTTTGTTTTGGGGGGGGGGGGGAACCTTACCCTCTGAGCTATACTGCATAATTGGCATTCTCCAGTCTTCTCTTCCTACGTTTTTGTCATGAAGAGACAACGGAGATTCCTGTTTGGGCTCAGGTTCCTGAGTGTTATTGTGGCCAGAGGTTGTGCCCCCGGAGATATTCCTTGGGTTAGGCTCAAGGGAGTCTGAATTCCGTGGAATATCTTCAGGTTTGTGTCGTGCCCCCGGAGGTACCTCCAATGTCAGAGGGAGTGGCTGTTGTATAAACATGCGAGTCCGGGGTCTGGGTCGTGCCCCCGGAGGTATGCTTTTTGAAATTTCGAATTTTGGTTGTTGGGAACCAGAATGTTGTGAGAACTTGGGTTGCTGCTGTCTCAGAGAAGCTAGCTTACGTTTGCTCTTTCGGTTTGCTATCGATTTCAGCTTTGGTAGCTATATTGATACTTGGGTTTTCGATTCCCTCTACAGGTATAATCCGCTTTACGAGGGGGTCTGATGTGGATGCTATGGCAGCCAACACATCTGCCGAGGAGTTCTCTCCCCGTGGGATTCTTGTCAGCTCAAACTTGTTGAACTGCTTAGTGAGGCTTTGGACGACTTCGAGGTATGCCCCCATTCTTTTGTCCCTTGTTTCATATTCTCCGTGGAATTGGCTAGCTACTAGCTGTGAGTCACTATAAGCGTTTAGCTCTCGGGTTCCGAGGCTTAGGGCAAGTTTTAACCCTGCGATTAGTGCTTCATATTCAGCCTCATTATTTGAAGCGTTGAATCCGAGCCTGTAGGATTGTTCGATGGTCTCTCCGGCTGAAGAGGTCAGCCTTAGACCGATTCCGGAACCTTGCTTTGATGAGGCTCTGTCAACATACAGGCTCCACTCCGGAGCTTCAGCTCCCGGGTCTAGTTGTTCGAACGATAGCTCGATGATAAAATCAGCGAGGACCTGAGCTTTTATGGCTGCTCGGGGTCTATACTCGATGTCATATTCGCTGAGTTCTATGGCCCACTTAGCTAATCGTCCCGATTGGCTAGGGCTGTGCAGAATCGTGCGTATTGGTTGTGAAGTTATTACGACGATTGAGTGCGATTGGAAATAAGGTCGTAGCTTTCTGGCAGCTATTACGACTGCCAGAGCTAATTTTTCCATAGTAGGGTATCTAGTTTCGGCGTCTATTAGACTTTTGCTTGTGTAATGGACGGGTCTTTGCTCGTTTTGCTCTTCTCGTACCAGCACGCCGCTAACTGCAGCAGTTGATACGGCGAGGTATAGGTACAGGGGTTCTCCTGTTACTGGTTTGGATAGGATCGGAGGCTCGGAGAGGTAAGTTTTTAATTGTTTGAAGGCTTCCTCGCATTTCTCGTCCCATAGAAACTTCTTATTATTTTTTATAAGTTTGTAGAACGGGAGGCATTTATCGGTGGACTTGGATATAAATCGGTTCAAAGCGGCGATTCGTCCAGTCAGTTTTTGTACCTCCCTGGTTGTCTTAGGTGACAGCATTTCCAGGAAGGTCGATATCTGTTTCGGGTTGGCTTCGATACCTCTCTCGGTTACGAGGTAACCGGGAAATTCGCCAGAGGGCACTCTGAAGGTGCATTTTGCGGGGTTTAGTTTCATATCGTATTTATTGAGGATATCAAAGCATTCTTTCAGGTGAGAGATGTGATTTTCTCCAGCTGAGGATTTAACCAGCATATCGTCGATGTATACCTCCATGGTTTTTCCGAGCTGTCCGGTGAACATTTTGTTCACGATCCTTTGGTAGGTAGCTCCTGCGTTTTTTAATCCGAATGGCATTACCTTGTAACAGTAAGTCTTGCGTTCGTATATGAATGCAGTTTTTTCTTGATCTTCAAGATTCATCATGATTTGATTATATCCCGAGAAGGCATCCATAAAAGACAACAGCTGATGGCCAGCTGTCGCTTCAACGAGGCGATCGATGTGAGGTAACGGGAAGCTATCTTTAGGGCAAGCCTTGTTTAGGTCGGTGAAGTTTACACAGATTCTCTACTTCCCGTTTTTCTTTTTCACTACTACGGGGTTAGCCAGCCAATCGGGGTAATGTANTGATTATATCCCGAGAAGGCATCCATAAAAGACAACAGCTGATGGCCAGCTGTCGCTTCAACGAGGCGATCGATGTGAGGTAACGGGAAGCTATCTTTAGGGCAAGCCTTGTTTAGGTCGGTGAAGTTTACACAGATTCTCTACTTCCCGTTTTTCTTTTTCACTACTACGGGGTTAGCCAGCCAATCGGGGTAATGTACTTCGCGAATGGACCTTGCTTTCGTAAGTCGATCGACTTCATCGTTGACGGCTTGAGATTTTACGAGGCCCAGCTTACGGCGCTTTTGTTTGATCGGTTTGAAAGTAGGGTCTACATTGAGCTTATGGGTGGTGACATTTGGATCTATACCCTTCATGTCACTGGTGGTCCATGCAAACGTTTTGACGTTGCTTTTAAGGAAGTCGATTAATTCCTTTTTCGTTTCGAGAGGTAGCTCTGATCCGATGTTCGCTTGTTTCTCGGGATCAGATTCGTCGATGCTAACTCGTTCGGTTAGGTTCCTAGGGGGACCTTGAATATTTTGTTGCATCTCTCGACCTTCCTGGATCTGTAATTGCTATTGGGGTGATTCCTTGAGGATTCCGAATCCTCCCAAGTAACAGATCCTGGAGATCTTCTGGCTACCTCGTACGGTGGTTATTCCGTCAGGTGTTGGAAATTTCACGCACTGGTGATAAGTGGAGGCTAATGCCTTCATCTTATGGATCCAGGGTCTTCCTAGGATCGCATGAAACGGAGAGGGCCTATCGATAACCACAAAATTGGTCATTTTCATGATTCCTCCACCTATGACCGGGAGCTTGATGGTTCCCAAGGAGGTAACTGTTTCCCCGGAGAAACCTACAAGGTTAGCTTTCTGACCAATAATTTCGTAGTCATCTATTTCCATCCCCTTCAGGGCGTTATAGAAGATACGGTCGGCCGAGCTTCCGGTGTCAACCATCAGCCTAGGCACCTCGTAACCTGCTATGTTCAGGGTGACGATTAAGGCATCATCGTGAGGTCTGTCGAGATCTGATGTCTCGCTCTCCCAGAAAGAAATCTTAGTGTTGGATTCGGGATTGGGAGGCTTGGATTGAGCGTTAGAAACAACCTTCCGCACATGACTCTTGATTGAGTTAACGGAATCCTGACATATATCGGAGCCTCCGAGGATATAATCCGCCCTCGAACTGGGGCTCGACTGAGGTGGTGGTTTGCTTAGGAGGGTCTCGATCTGTAGACTTTTTCCTTGGGGAAATTTCCCAAGAATCATGTCACCTCTTTTCTTGGGAGCTGGCGGTGGCGAGTTTGTTTCCTTCTCAGGTGATCTTTCACGTTTCGGGGAGGTGTCTCTGGGACCTCTTTTCTGGTAAGAAGGTGGTTTTTTAAGTTCCACGTCCTTTAGTTCCCCTGCTACGAATTTAGCTGCCAACTGTCGTTGGAGGTCCCAGCATTCCTCGGTTGAATGCCCTTTTCGATCGTGATAAGAGCAGTGTTTGTTCTCATCGTAGCCTTTTGTCCAGGGAGTTTTGCTTGTCGCGGCAACAGGTTTCTCCTGTTGGACTTCCTCGACAGCATACGAGTGCTCTCCCTGGGTCTGATGGTTCCGAGAGCTCCCCTTTCCAGAGGGTCCTTTTGCTTCCGAGGTTTCACCTTTCGGGTGATTCTGGGATTTCTTATGGATTTTATCCAGTGCAGCTGTTTCTTCCTCCAAGGTAATGTATCTCGATGCTTTGTGAAGAGCATCATCGATAGTTGGAGGAGGGTTAAGTGTTAGCTCGGATCAGAATTCTGATTTATACCAGAGGCCTCTTCTAAGGGCTTCGATGGCCACTTGATCATTGGGGTTCGAGAGCTTAGTTCTGACTGCTCTGAATTTCTCGATATAGATTCGTAACGAATCTCCCATTCCTTGCCTGATTTTTCAGAGGTCAGCCTCGGAAGCTTGCTTGAGGATATGGGTCGAGTACTGCTTCATGAAAACGTTGGTGAGCTGGTCGAAATTGTCTATTGAGTTCGGCTCAAGGCTCGAAAACCATTCGAGAGCTGTTCCGACAAGGTTTTCGGCGAATGTTCTGCAGTAACCTGCCTCGCATTCTTCTCTTGTAAAGTGAGCTTTCACGATAGCTAGTCGGAAGGCTCTCAAATGAGCCTTAGGATCTGAGGTTCCATCGTATTCGGGGATCCTAATTTTTCGGGTATCTTTTATGTAAGAGCTGGCAATTCTGTACGTAAATGGAGTCCCACGGGTTTCCTCAATCAAACTCTCAATTTCGGGAGCTGAGCTCGTCGCTTTGTAAACTTGAGCATTCAACTTTTGGAGAGCTGCATGAGTTTGCTCTATATATCTGCGAATAGCCTTAGGTCCCTCTAGAGAAAGGACAATTGGGTCATTATTAGGTACCTGACGAACAGGTTCCTAACGGAGTCGAGTTTGGCCATTCTTCCAGGCAGCCGCATGGCTAAATTGCTCACTAGCTCTTGGGTTATTTTGATGAGTGTCACCAGTGGGGTGAGCTGTGGGGTCAGCTTCCGCCCTTTAATGAGCGCCCAGATTCAGGGTTACATTTCCAGTTCGATAATCCGAAGCCGATGTTTTGCCCCCAGAAGGAAAGGATATTCCTTCTCCGGACCTGAAAACAAGTGGAGAAGGTGGCAAGCGTGTGCTCTGGTCAGTAACCCAATCAAGCATAGAGCTGGTTGTCGCTACGTTACTTCCCATAGCGCTAGTTACAGGTGGCTTAAATGCGGGAGCTGTTCCAGCATAGGGTGTCTGGAGAACAGGTCCCTGCCTATCTGGAGAACAGGTCCCTGTCGCTACGTTACTTCCCATAGTGCTGGTTACAGGTGGCTTAAATGCGGGAGCTGTTCTAGCATAGGGTGTCTGGAGAACAAGTCCCTGCCTATCTGGAGCAATGCTCTTCAAATCGTTGCTGCTGAGCAGTTAGCTGTTGCAACGTGCGCTCATTCTCTTGAGCTTTGTCTACTAACTGCACCATCATTCGACGGATCTCAGATAGCTGAGCCTCCGATTGATTCGGAGCGGGTTGACGCTGAGGGTTCTCGGGGGCTGTTACCCCGGAGATATTTCCACTGGAGGACCTTGGGTTAGTTATTCCAGTGGTGATCTGGTTCGGTTGAGCACTAGCCGGAGGCTGTTGCTCAGATCGGTGATCGGCGTGTCGAGGCTCCGGGACCGGGAGACTGGAGTCTCTTCCGTTTGGTGAGCCGTCGATCTGGATCACGAGTCGGGGATAAATGGTTTTGTTGCTTGGTTGGATGGATCCATTCTCAAGTTACAGAGTAAGGGATTCGATTATCTCTTCCCCACAGACGGCGCCAAAATGTGAGGGATAAAACTCACTTCCTGATTTTAGGTTAGGTTTAGATTAGAGAAAAGATAATGTGGGCTGAATCCCGTTAGAACTTGTATGAATGAATACGTTTGTTTATATTGATTTTGATAAGAAATGAGTTTACAAAGATGAACTTGATGATCAGAAGTACAAAGATGAATTGAGATGATTACAATGAAGAAAAAGTGTTTAAGTCTTTAGGTCTAAAAATGAGTCGAGAGAGAATCCTTTTCTCTGATCTCCTCCTCCCTTAAATAGCTCTCAGCCACGTTTGAACGACCCTAACCAGCCTCCGAGATTTGCTCCGTGAGTTGGGGGATTCTCAACAGCCTCCTTTTGACCGGGTCCTGCGCAACCAGCCTGAGCTACTCTTGTTAGCTCTTTCTAAATGAGGTCCGGAGCTCTCTTCTGTGACCTGTTTTGTTGACGTCTCTTCCTTAGCAAACAGCCTCCGGCTTCTTTTTAACTCTTTTCTCAAAAGATTAATTGTCAATGGGCTTACAGTGGCCCATAGTCAACTCTTATCGCTCGAGCCCATTAGTCTCAGCTAGCGGGCCATATTTGGACCCAACAGTGTATAAGTTAAATTATTAATGTTTTTCTGCTTATAGTTTTACTAGAGTCTTTCTCCGCTATGCGCGGGTACATGAATAAATAATTTAGATTAGGATCATAATTTACTACGCTCTTTTTGGATTGAGAATATTTTTAAAAAATATGAAAAAGCTTGGTGATAATTAAGTGTTTCTAATTTTTTAAAGATAAAAAGAGTAGCTTAAATGATCATAAATAATGTAAGAAAGAGATAATGTATCTTGAAGAAGCGAAGAGAAGGAGCGGTGATATGGACCATATGAGAGAAATAGTCTAAAAAGTAAAGATTATGTTAGTTAACTCGAATTGAAGGAGATATCAAGACATCTTAATATATATTAAAAAAATACATACATGGCATAGCTGGGTAGAGTCTTTTCCCGGGCTATGCGCAGATTTATTTTCATAAAATTTTAATTCATTTTAAAATATTATTTATATTTAAATATGTAATATATATAGGCAACTTTGACAAATATAAAGTTTTAAAATGAAATTTCACTTCTTAGAATATAAAACGTAAATAATGAATAAAAACACATATTACATTATTTAAAGTATTATTACAGTAAAATTAGTTAAAACTCCAATAACTTAAAATTTTGATTTCTTAACTATTTTTTCACTCTATCTGATTCGTATTGTATAATTACTGACTAAGAGTTTAAGTTCTTCTCAATAAAATCAATCTCTCTAGAAATACACATGAAAAATAAATTGTTGAATTTTCTTACAATTTCAAAAGTACTGGATCTAATAATTTTATCACCTAGATAAAAGGTAAACAATTGATTTATTGAATATTTTCAGAAATTTCATAAATGTTGTAGAGGTAATTGGTAAGTTCTATGAGTATTTTTTTACTGTTCTTTTTCTGTTTACAGTCATTTTAATTTATCAATTAATTTTTTAAGAAAATAATTTAAAACTACAACCCAAAATTTAAATTAGGAAATATATTGGTTTTGGAAATCATTTTTAAAATATATATACTTTAGTATTTTGAAAGAAATTAATATAAATTTACATCAATCTAATCTAAAGTCACAGAAAAAAAAACTTACACCATACATTCTAAATCAAAATAACTAAAGTCACATCCTCTACCAATCCAACCCTGTTATGAAAACTAATTATTTCTATTTTTTTACTTTTTTCTATATATTGTTCTCAGCTAAGTATTATCTTTTTAAAAATTATTAGTTTTCATGAGGTTTTTATTTTTCATCATCGATGTTCCAAGAATGAAGGTAGAAGACATTATAGAAATTAGATACTAAGTGTTAGTTATATATTTTTATATTGCTGATGTGAATTTTCCTACTGACCCCCGTTAAGGAAAATAAAATACCTTTTAATCAACATCTTATATAGCACAATCGTAATAAATTATTAAATATAGATCAAATAATATTTTCTAAAAAATAATTATTGAGATTTGGGTAGTGAGTTTTTGCATCCAGATTATTAATTATGAAATGTTTTGTATTAAAATAATACAAATGATTGTAAGATACTAAAAACAACCAAAATATGACTCAAATGACGTCTAGTGTATGCTATGCACTAAACTATGTATATACAAACGTGCGGATTATACATATTTTATGTTATTAAATTTAGAAGAAATTTATTTTTTACGATAAATTTTATATCACTTTTAAATTTACTTTTAAATAAAATTATTTTCATAAATATTTTAAGCTTGTGATGAAAAAAAACTAAACTAACTCTTCTAAATCATTTCTAAATATTTAAAAATTATTTATAAATATTTATAGAAGTTTATAAACTAAACCTTACCTCCTAAATATTAAATCCTAAGTAGTTACTAAACCATAAATCCAAATGTTATAATATTATTGCTTGAAAGTGATACTAAAAGTGATATATAAATTTTAATTTTTTTTTTTACCAAACAATACCAACCCTTATCAAAATTCCGAACCAAACTAACTAAAAACCAAATCGAAATAACCAAATTATAGCTATCAAAGAGGAAAATGAGCAAAAGAGGTTTTATTAAATGGTAAGTATGTATTTATACCATAAGGTTTTAATCTAGACTTTAGGATTTAGAGTTAAGGGGTTAAATTTTAGAGATGTTATGTCAATTTTTTTAAAAAAAATATTACAAATTTTAATATAAAAGGAGCTATTTTTGTCATTTTATTTTACGATGATTATTTCAAAAATAAAAAATGTTATTTTAGAAAATTGCCCTAAGTTTTTTTCAAATACAGCAACTCCTAAAAAGTGGGTAAAAACTTCAGCAATATTAATCTGCCAAACTTTATCCGGCTCCAACCCTTATTAAGTTAATGCAAATTTGTCATTTCTGAAACAAATTTCATTATTATTGTTTACTTTCTATTTGTCTGTAAGAAGCAACTAAATTAAGTACCATGATTTGTTGGAAGACCTCATAAAAATAGATTGATATTCACATAAATAATTTGTTTATCTCTAATCTTACTAACGTACACATAGACTGTCATGCATTCAATCTGTTACAATACCATGAATTGAAGCTTAAAAGTACCAGTCTGAAATCAAACAAACTGCTGTAATATTGGCAGAGATTACATTGTATGGCAGAACAAAGAAAGCCTCAATAAGAGATAATAAAGCTCTGAGTTCCATGGAAAAGAGGGGACGGAGGAGACACCCCTATGGCATGATCACCGAGGTTTACAGTGGACAGAAACGTAGCTGCAGTATGATCTAGTTGCAACGCAATTATGCTGATACCCTGGCTAGGCTCCAATACCAGGTTTATTCTCTGCATAATAATTTGTTCCTCTCATGTTATGTTTTCTTTTTAATCCAATACTGCTATCATCAATCGCAGAAGTTAGTGATCTAAGAACCTATAGAACACAGATAATTGAAGCACCTGCCATGGAAAATGAACTTTGGGTCATCTTCTCTGCATTGTTCAGTGTTTTCAGCTCTTGAAAATATGAGACACCCAACCTACGGATCTGCTTCTGGACGTGGGGCTCCACCACGTCTCTGCGAGCTATGCTTATCAACGTCCCTAAGCATTGCTCTCTTCGAATTCATCACTGGTACTTGTAAAGACCTTTTGGCATGACGGATGCAGTAGTTACTTGGAAAGGAAGGATCACCCCGTCAGCCAAGATCTCATCAGCTGGTGAAGGATCAAAGGTTCTGGAAATGTGGAACTCGAAATTTTGATTTGATGAATCTAAAAGTGTTGTGTCTCTCCAAATTAGGCCTCCTGATGGTTGTTGTTGTTGTTCCATTGGAGGAGGTGCTTTATCTGATTGGCCGAGATCACTTGGAAATGAAATCCGCGGGTCATTTGACTCCGCACGAATAATGATGGTCCTAAGCTGCAACAATGAGAAGATGACGAAATGAAAAAGGTTTAGGAGACCTTAATGTTCTGAAATGTTAAGAGATTAAAGCTCTTAAGTCTATGTATTAGAGTTGAAAACCTTTATTATAATTATAGATGTGTGGCGTGCCACTACTGCAAGAGACGGAAAAAATAGAAAAATCATATCTAAAATGAGATTTCAATGGTTGAGTTAGTACCTTACCTTCTACTTTAAGTGTCCAAAGGTACAGTGTATTCTTTCTTTCTTTCTTTTCTGTTCTCCTAAGCTGCAAATTGATAACGTGAGCCACCTTGAAGTCTTTCAACGATATATCATAACAACTTAATTATGGCTTTTTATTACCTGAAAGCTGGTTTGGATACTACATTTCAGTAGAACCGATGGGTAACTGCAGAATTTTATTGACTATGGTTAAACATGAGGATGCAAGACCAAAAAGGTTTCTGAAGATCAGGTGTGTTATCATCATCTGCCTTATTTTACAAAAAAAAAATCATTATGCAAAACCTAATTGCAGATGGAGCAAGTGTCCCAGCTCAGGTGTTCAACAAAATACAACAGTGTTTGTAACTCAACTTACCAAAGAGAGAAGGGAAGCTGTCTGAAACCTTTGAAATGTTGTAAAAGGAATCTTGGGTCTGAAACCTGCAAAGTTGTCACAAAATATCTAACAGCAGAGACATTGTTGCTCAGCAGAGTTTCTTGACACAAACATGTTCAATCTTAGGAAGATATGATTTTTTTAGCACAATCTTAGCAAAATAAAAATATTAGCAACTCCCGAGTTGCTAAATAGTAGAGACAGAATACAGAGATGTAAGAAATTTTCAGAGACCTGCATTATTGATTAACAGATAAAAGAAACAGCTGGAGATTCCATTCCATTGCCATGGAGATTACAATTAGCTTTTGGGTAATGAAAAAAAATACCAGTTGTCTCTCTCTTTCTTACAATAGAAGAAGTCATTCACTTAAAAAAAACCATTTGCTACATTCCCTTTGCTTCCTTTTTTACAACCTGAAAGTAGAAAATAAACAAACAAAGATGATACACAAGAAGAATGTCTTGGGACTTGAAAATATAAGGAATCAGACCGACCTTTTGATCAAGTTTCAGCAGCAGCCTCAGGGATGTAGTAAGAGCCTGCTGTTACTTCTTCTGCTAGGTGGATCCACGACGGATATGAGAGAGAGAGAGAGAGAGAGTCTCTCTCTCTCTCTCTCTCTCTCTCTCTCTCTCTCTCTCTCTCTCTCTCAGAGAGAGAGATGATGAAACTCTACAGAAAAAAAACACATTCGTCGGGCACCAGAAAATCAAGATTGGATTTGATACCCGATACAATCAGTAGAGGAACTGTCAAAGCCACTGCACTCAGCCCAGGTGGATCCAGGACGGATATTTCCTCCTCCAATAACAATCGCAATCTGTTGTAAAAGTATAAGAAGATTAAGACATCATACATAACCTTGTAATGCTCACGACCCATACACAACATCCTTCTTCACGTTTGTTACACTTGAGAGCTTTAATTTGGCGTTACCAAAGAATCAATCAGTGATTACTGATGTGCAAATAAGCTTTTAAAATTTTGAGATTGCAAAATCAATCAAAATCAAAGATTAGAGTGGTTAAGATTGTGTCAGAGCATCGTTGTTGTTAAGAAGGAAGGATAATAGGGAATTAACCCGGCTATGAAAATATTTTGCTCCGCTTCGCTCATCAGCTCCATCACAATACGTCTCTCTTCCTCGACAGTGCACGGAAAGTCACAACCCATTGATTCGGAATCAGAGATTATCATCTTAATCAAATCACACTACACAATAGATTAAAAGATCTCGAATCAATAGCTAAACCAGGATTGATCAAGAAAATCAGTTTAGGTAGACGTACGGTGGAATCGGAGGAAGAAGATTCGAGAAATTGAAGGAAACCAAATCTAGGGAAACACTTTTTCCTCTGTCAAAAAATTGAGAAAAAGATAAGAAGATTGTGAAGGGAACCCTAGATCAAAGGAAGGAGACAAAAGACCAGACCGCGTTGGAGAAACCGGCAGACCGCGTTGGAGAGGAACCGGCAAAGATAGGGAGAAGACTTGTGATCAGATTCACGATCCCTTTTATGCCCTTTCCTCTTCTCCAGTAAACAACGTCCAAGAAGCCGAAGTAGAAGATTTAGATGTCAGATTCTATTTGTTTACGTGGTACTAAAGCTGACATGTCATCTCTTTATGGCCTGAATAAATTTGAGGACGTGGACACTCTCTCTGTTGAGGATATCCTCCTTTTATTATTGTTTGATACATGAATCTTTATATTTTGATTGTTATAGTTTTTGTGAGTTCATCTCTTTCATGGCTTTGACAATGGTAGTAGAATGAAAGAGCAATTACACTGAAACAAAAAAAAATATTATACTGAAACAAGATGAACTAAGTGACATTTGTATCAAAACCATTTTAGCATGAATTAGTCACCCACTATNTTTTATTATTGTTTGATACATGAATCTTTATATTTTGATTGTTATAGTTTTTGTGAGTTCATCTCTTTCATGGCTTTGACAATGGTAGTAGAATGAAAGAGCAATTACACTGAAACAAAAAAAAATATTATACTGAAACAAGATGAACTAAGTGACATTTGTATCAAAACCATTTTAGCATGAATTAGTCACCCACTATAGTAAATAGTTGTTGTTATTATACATAAAAACAAGAAGCATTTATAATAGATGGATGATGTAATGATCGTGCAAGTTCGTAGATTATGTGAGAAAAAGTTCAGTTACATATCATGTATTAGCATGTAATATCCAGACAACTACAATATAGAATTTAACAACAATATAAATTTGTTATACTTTGTTAGTTGTTATTTGATCACCAACCAATTCTGAAAATAACCAAAAAATTAGTATTTGTGCAAATGCGATTATGGACATTAATAAATTAATTAATTATATATTTGCAGAAACATCAAAGTAGATGTAGGACGAAGAGAAAAAACAATTCGCGAGATAATTTTCTAATACCTTTGAAAGTTATAAATTTGATGCTTCTAAAGCCGAAATAAAATTTAAACCAGATGAATATCTAACATTTATTTTAAATAAACTTAAATAAGTAAGATAAAATATTCAGATAAAACTAAAATTTAGTTATATTATATGTTTTTACATTACATAAATATACAATTTTCAATACTAAAAAATAACAAATAACAAATTTTGAGAGGTAATAATTCAGATCTGTTAAACAAAAAACCCTACATATTTGGAAAGCTTTCTAATGCTTTATGTTTTAATAATATTAATATATATATATATATATAACAAATTTTGAGAGGTAATAATTCAGATCTGTTAAAAAAAAAAACCCTACATATTTGGAAAGCTTTCTAATGTTTATGTTTTAATAATATTAATATATACTAGAGTTATTCTCGGGCTACGCCCGAGTTATTTTCTATATATTTTAATAAATTTAGTTTATTTTATAGTTTGTACCTCAACATAAAATATATATTTTATACTTAGATTGATTACGCTATATAATAAATCACATTATTAATCGCAAAATTTTATTAATTTACTAATTTCTGAAACCTTTAATAACATTACATGCATACATAGATGTTGGATTTATAGGAGCCACCAAATTTCTAAATTCCAAACCAAAATAATTCAATGGTATTGTTCCTTACATCCATACCTAGGGATGTTAAAATATGGTGTTCAAAAAAGGGATTTTATCTGCATACATATAAATACATTATGTATGATCTATAATATTCTTTTATCTCCATTATTTACTTTTACGTAAAACAACTGTTAAACATATAACTATAATACTGTGTAATTTGTTTGGTTCTACAATTATAAAGTTTCCAGCCGATTTGTAAACCGATTCTTAATTTGGTTGATTCATTTTATTTTTTTTAGCTAAATTTAAAATTTTCATTTGTTGTTTGATATTTGTTTTGATTACTTGTTGTGCAGCTTGAAATGGAGCTCACATATATGCTCTGGGTGTCGAAGTGGACGTGTTTTAATAGTGAGATGCGATTGGTTCATTGAAGTTAAAAGACCTATTCATATTGTACACATATTTAGCTTGAAGTTAATAATCTCTTGTGTTCCATAATGTATAATGTAAACGTGCACACTACAAAATATATATGTCGAAGTAAGAAGAGGATATAAACCAATTGTAATCGTAGAGGAGTGTTAAAATACTTCTAAAATACTTGTATATGTGGCAAACATAAATCTGCTAATAACTTCTATTGGATATCCTTGTGTTTTCAATTATAATCCTAAGATATAAAAATCATTAAGTTTTGTTTTTGCCCGCCCTTGTGTTTGTCACAGCTTAAGATAGATATTTAGAGATTTAATATCAAGCATCTAATAGTGGACATGGGAAGAGAAGAAGCACGGTGAATAAAACCTAAGCTACATTTGTTCTTAAGGTAATGGAGTAGGTACAATTGTTGTTACTGACTCCAAACATTATAAAAAATTGATATCATATCACATATTTAGTGGAGCCGTGACGAACAGTATGATGAATGGAGACCGATGGTTGCGCTGGTGCTGGAGCAATGCAAGTCTCTAGCTTTCTAGCTAATGGCTTTTGATGCACCTGCATGGATTCGTGTAGAAACGGAAAACCGTGAGAAACTACGCCCTTGTTACTGTCATCAAGAACAGCCACTGGGATTGCAGGTTGCGCGACATGGCTAGGCTTATTGAAATTTTGAGCTTGAAGATGATTGCGTTGCGGCTCATGAGGGGGTTCAGAGACAGGTTCTTCCGGAGAAAGTTAAGTCCTTACGTTACTATGTCGCTGGCTTCTTGAAGATTTTCAGCAATGCCTCCAAGGTTAAGAGCAGCTGACCACAGTAAAAAAAAACACCACAATAAACACACTATGATTTGATTGGGTATCTTAAATCCCTAAAACCTTATTTTGAACACTAAAATGGAGACTTTCTGAAGAGTCAAAGAGACAAAGGAAGAAAGATAGATACCTTCAACTCAAGGATGCAAAATATGGCCAGTTTCAGTGCTATCATATCTTTAATAATGGTGTCAATGGCATCACTGACTCTATTCCACATAGTATCACCATCTGTATACTTTTCCTAATAATGTTAAACCCCAAAAGTCAGTAAGATTCTGTTATGGAGAATGTTTTAAAAAAAAACACAAAGAACACTTGGTAAGAAGAGAGGAACCTTGGAGTTGGTTTTAGAGTACATGATTTCCTCGGCTTTCAAGACAACAACAGGAAGCTTATCCTGCCATTCTTTGTTCTTCCTCGTAGCCGCACTGTGAGTTTTCATGGCGAGTCTGAAACCCTCAAAGGATTAGAAACCCTAAAAAAAGAGTGTAACTGAGAGAGGAGGGAGGAAACCTCGAATGGGTTGGTGATGATCACTATGCCAATCTTGTTTTCACACAATCGTAAGGTCTTAGACCTAGTCGAGGCAGATCGTCCTATCATCATCCACATAATCATCACAAAGAATGATCCTTTTTAAGGAAAAAAAGAAACCAATTAATAATCAAACTTATTGATAAGCTTGAAAAATAAAGAGAGTAGATTAGTTACATAAATATTGAAGATTTGGCTAATGATACTCTGGAAACGCTCTTGAACCATAGGAGGAGGTCCTTGTCCTTGAGCTTGACGGAATCAGGAGAAGAAGGGACTTGTAAATCATCTCTGCAAAAGGAGTAACATAGTGTAAGAAGAAAAGGAGCTTAGAATCACAGTTCAAAGAAGAAGATTTCTCAAAGATATCACCTGATGGACCAAACTCTTTGATGAGGAGAGGGGAGATTGCCAGAATATAATACAACCTTCGGAGTTGATGATGAACAAAACCGTCTTTTGTCGGCTAAGCTGTAGGAGGTGATGAGAGGCGATGAGAAAACCTAATAGCTATATGGGCCATCAGTCAAGCATGGACCTCTTAAGCTAACAAACTGAAGCCCACTCGAAACCAATCCAGTTGGTGACCTGGACTAAAACTGAGTTTCTATTGGTTGAATAAAATTGTTGACGTGGCTTCATCATAAGCAAGGATTAAGCCCTTTTAATATAGTTTAGATTAGATATATATATATATATATATATATATATATATATATATATATATCTTACAATTAAAGTTACAAGTGGTTTTATTTATAAAAGATCTGATTAAAAATAAACTTTGAAGATAAAGGCGTTTAATTGTGTCATGGACTCATGAGTCCCAGGGTGATTACATTAATAGACATACTATCTAAGAGCATCTCCAAAGAAATTCTATAACTTCGAAATATAAAGTTTTTTACTCTCCAAAAGATAATTTCCAAACTTCAAATTTGAAGTTTGATTTTTTTATTTGTATTTTAGTCTTTGTAATTACAAATAAAATTTATAACTAGTAAAGATTTTTTCGTTTATCTTTTTAATACTACAAATTTTTATATCTAATAAATATTTCAAATTAGTTCTGATCTTTTTTATAAATTTAAGTTTTACAGATAAATTAAATACAGTTTTAAAATATTTCAAAATTAAAATTAGGTAACAAGAATATTACAAAGGAAACTTACTATTGCTTGTATTTAAATATTTTAATAATAGAATTAGACAACAAAAATATGGTATTTTGCTTTAATATTTAATTATGTATTTGTATTTATAAATTTATATTTTAGTGTAAACTTTTATTAATTAATATTGATGTATAGTTTTTATATATGTGTTATTTTTAATTTATTTATGAATTTACATTAATTATGACAACTATAAAGACTATAGTGTATTAACAAAATAGAGAAAAAGAAAGTTACCTTAAAGCCCAAGCGATAAGTTAAGCGACTCGAGGGTTTCATGCTTCCACCGGCGTGTGACGTGAGTTCCATTGCCGGCTGGATCCCTCTTTTCCCTTACTTCTTTCTATTTGCTCCCCTTCTCTTTCTTTCTATAGCGTTGATATGTCAGACCCCCTGGTGGCCGGTTCATCAATGGATTTATAGATCTGTCCGGACAGAGCTAGATCTGGTACTCTGAAACTTTCCTCTGGTGGTTCTACGAGATGTTGCAGGTTCTGAAGGAGGGTGAGTCGGCTTTTAGAGTTTTGATTTCGGTGGATCTATTTTCAAGTTCTTTGATTTGTCTGAGTCATAGCAGTGACAACGAGTGAAGTTGGTGGTCCTTTGTTTCTCCTGAATATTGATGTCTCTATGTTTTGAGTTTGACATTTGATTTAGCAGACTTTCTTCCAAAGGTGGTGAATGTAGTGATTGCTTGTCCGTTTCTTTTTCGGCGAATGCGTCCAGTAAGTCACGGCTGGTAAGACTTCGTGGTGTTATGGTTGGGCTTCTATCTAGAAGTAAATGGACGCTGTTGATTGTGTCGCATCCGTATCCGAAGGTTGTGTTGAACGAGTTGTGATCCCTCTTGTCGGGTTATGAAGTCTCAGGTTCTTGGACGTTATCGTTTGGCGGACATAGACAGCAAAGATAAGTCGTCATATGGGTGTTAGAAGTGGATTTTATCGTGTGGCGGGGCTTTGAGCAGCAGCGGTAAATCCTGATCATTGACATGTGCTTATTTCTAAAGTCTGATGAGTTGATATGTTTTAAGTTCAATGTAGTAGTTAATCGATCTTCTGGTTTAGTTGCAGTTTTAGTTTGTATGCTTTGATTTTGTAAGTTACTTCGGTGTGGATTTTAGTTGCCGCTTTCTATAGGCTCTTATTTCTGGGATTGTCTCGTTAAGCCACCAGCTTATGTATGAACTCTTGTATTTCATTTTGGAATGAATATCAACACTATTGACGGAAAAAAAGACTAGTGTAAAATCTATATTATAATGATTCAGTTTAAAGGCTCCCTAAGGTGTCCACATAGGCAGATTGTGGGTCCCATATTTTTATATTAAAATAGATAGTTGTTTTAAAATGGCTACAAACAAAGAATATCAGTTTAGTCAAGTGGTCTAAGACCCCATGTTTGGTCTCCAAGGACATGGGTTCAATTCTCACTGCTCTCATGTCATCATCATAAAAATATTTTTTAAACACACATAGTCTTGGTAAGATGGTTACATACAATGAAATACACTTTAGCCAAGTGGTATAAGGTGTCTAATTAAGTATGTAAGATTGTGGGTTCAAACCACGCAGCTATCATGTATTTATGATTTTTTTTATTTAGGTTATTATCATATGGGCTTTTTGTTTATAAGGTTCTTATGTTTTTTTTTGGCTTATTGTTTTAAAGATCAAAATAGTTGTATAAACCCTAAACCTTAATAAGTTCAAACCCAAAATAGTTAAAAATGAATCCAAAACGAATAATAAAACAAAAAACAAAAAAAAAACAAGTCTCACGTGGTTGCCTAAGCGGTTAAAACTATCCTATTATAATATATCTCAACCCAAAAATAATAAAAAATAAATCCAAAAACGAACAGACAAAAAAAAAAAAAAAGTGAATTCCACGCGGGTGCATACGTGGATGGCTTAATGAGGGTTGAATAATATAGATTAGGAGTTCAAAAAGTTAAATCATTGCACATATTTCCTAATATATATTTTCAAAAAATTTGTATGTGAGATAAAATAAAATAAAACAACAAAAATTAATTATTTTCGTTATTATTAAATGAATATATAATTTCTCTTACGTTTTAATAACTACNATAATATAGATTAGGAGTTCAAAAAGTTAAATCATTGCACATATTTCCTAATATATATTTTCAAAAAATTTGTATGTGAGATAAAATAAAATAAAACAACAAAAATTAATTATTTTCGTTATTATTAAATGAATATATAATTTCTCTTACGTTTTAATAACTACTATAATTTCCTTGAAAACATTCCTCACCACCGATTTCAGACTCCGACGAATGGATTCCCACAATCGATGATGCCGTAGATAAAAATGCCACATCATTTATGAACAAAACTCAAACTTACAAAAAACCATATATAAAAGCCTATCTAATGAAACTTAAACAACGAATATTAACTTAATTAAGGTTATTTTCAAATTGATAAATCGTTTAATACAAATATAGATACTATAAATATAGAATTATATCAAGTTTTCATCTACAATATAAAAACTATTTACAGCAAAAAAAAAAAATACACCTACTTTTACACACTAAAAACTATATTATAGCCTAACTATTCCTATACACCTTACTTCGCATATAAATAACATTTAACACATTCCAAATATTTTTCAAAAAAATTGTATGTGAAATAAAATAAAATAAACAACAAAATTTAAGTAAGTTATTTATTAAATGAATATGTAATTTCTCTTACATTTTAATAACTACTATAATTTCATTGAAA
The DNA here is from genome assembly GCA_932364175.1 of Eruca vesicaria subsp. sativa. NCBI lineage: Eukaryota > Viridiplantae > Streptophyta > Magnoliopsida > Brassicales > Brassicaceae > Eruca > Eruca vesicaria. The sequence goes on along the minus strand of CAKOAT010188711.1, from coordinate 8,759 downwards.
ACATTTCTCACCACCGACTCCAGATTTCGGCGAATGAATTACCACAGTCGATGCTCCGTAGATAAAAATGCCACATCATTTATGAACAAAACCGAAACTTACAAAAAACCATATATAAAAACCTATCTAATGAAACTTAAACAACGAATATTAACTTAATTAAGGTTATTTCCATATTGATAAATCGTTTAATACAAATATAAATACTATAAATATAAAATTATATCAAGTTTTGACATACGATATAAAAACATGAAATTTTACATTTCATTATTAATTGGTGTCATTAGAAGAATCCACTAAACCAACAATCGAAAAAAATACACACAAACATAATGATCCCGGCCCCGCGCTTGCGCGGGGAATATGCAACTAGTATAAATAATTTTGAAGTTATGTTTGAATTTTTATTTTTAGAGAAGAATACCTTGAATTTCAAAATATAGAATTTTAGAAACTTTAAAATAGAGAGAGTTTTTGGAGATGCTCTAAGCCAGCACTGGCTTTAGTTGGCTTTACAACGAGGTCTCCATCTGTCTTAATTTCCTTTTTCACATCCCACTGCTTTTTGTTTCTGGGTCAGAAGCAACAATATAACATTCGACACATTATTATCCAATTTAGCAAATGTCAATTACAGAGATTATTGAGAAACTTCAGCAGTAGATGTATAAGCTTTGTTATAAAAGTTTGAGTACTGATAGAAACATGTGATTGAAAAGCCTTTTTAAAGCGCAAACTGCCGTTAAAGTTTGACAACTATATAATATGTATAATTACAGTACAGCTGCCTACATAAACTATATGTTAATGAAAGGTAAAAGGAAGAGCATAATTCAGACGTGCGAGCAGAAAAGTAGCCCGGACTTCGCTTCTTGATTAATAAAAAGCGTCAAACAGAGAATGAGATGAACATTTACAGTATATAGTTTTTTAGCATTATATAGTGGAAAGTTCCTCGGAAACATCACATTATTCACAGTTTTAAGAGTCGAGTATTCTTGCTCAAGAAAAAAAAAAAAGAGTCGAGTATTCGAACACTTATATGTATAGAAGCGTATGATATAAACCTAGTAATTTCTGAAGGCTATAAGAAGTTGCAAGGGGTGATATTAGTTCGACGACTGCGAAGAATATATATACTTAGCGGTCAAGAGTGATATTTATTTTCGACATAATATAAAAAGATTTGTTACTAAATGGAGGTAGTATGGTTCTACACGGGTTTATAGTCATCATGTGCAACATTAGGCTGCACTAGGCCGCATTAGACGATTCTTAGCAGCTCCTGGTGGGTTTTTAAAAGCTTTAAGATGATGGTTAAGTAAAAATTAACTAGCTGTTTTCTTGCATAGAAATAAAACTTTTAAAAATAAAATTATATATAAAAATAAAATTTAGTTAGATTTTAAATTCATTATTTTGTTACATTATTAATTTTACTTTAATTATATGTAAAATTATGATAAAATAAACAATTTTTATTTAAATTTATATTTGATAATATATATGTATATCTTTAAAATTAAAATTTGGAAATATTTTTTTTTATCTTTTTGGTTAAAATATGTTAAATTAGATTCCATAGAATTAAGAGAAATTTTTGTTAGGTATATAATTATCAAAATATAAAATTAAATAATATTTCTAAAATTTATAGATATTATAAATAAAGCTAACGGTACTGAGATTAGAAAATCATAATTTTTATAAAAACCCGCATAAACATTTGCAAGAAAATTACTAATAAAAATTATATAGTTATTAAAAATAGAGTTGAAAAAATATTTCAAAGTTTTTAAATATTGTTATATTTCTATTTCTACTATTATATTATTTATTGTATATTAATGATAATTTATGAGTTATTACCATATTCTAAAAAACTTACCAAAAATATATATTAAAATTAAATGTAAATGTACATATCACAATTAACTTCAAGCCATATCATCATTATTAGTAAATATTTTTTATTTTTTTTGATAAAATTGATTGTGGTGAAGACATATGACAAAATCATTTCACAAATATTATATAAGGGATATATCATGGTTCATTATCATTTTATGTTTTAAAATTCAGTTTAATAGATATACATTTCCAACTTTTTATTTAGCAAGTACGTGGTAACAAAAGTTGAAGTTAATTTAGTTATTAGAGATCACTAGTTCAGCTGGAAAGAATTTTGACCATTGTATCAGAAGTTCCAGTTTGAGTGACCGTTGAGGCTGAAACTGCTTTTACATGTTGTGATTTCAAGTCTGGAGAGATTACGGATTAGCTCCGAACCTATTGGTATTCAAAAATAGGGGAAGTTAATTTAGTTGATTTGAAAACTGTCTTGAATTATAATTCTGGTAGTAATTTATTAATTTGATGCTCAGTACGTATGTTTTACGTTAGCAGTTAGGTCGTTAGGCGCTTAGCGACTAATGCCTGTCAAAGTTGCTCGATTTTTCCGTACAACGATCTCGTTATACAACACATTCAAGAAACCACGCGTTAAATTTTACAAACACATTATATTACACAACACATATACAAGAAAGTTACATAGTTACGAAATTAATTTTGAAACTCACTGATTTTGCGTATCAAAAGCGGCTTAGATTCTTATATAGTTGACCAAAATTACGGAATTAATCAAACATCATCTTTAATTAGTTCTTTAATCTCCACCGCCTCCACAACCACCACCGCAACCAGCACAACCCCCGTCTCCGCCTCCACAACAACATCCTCCTCCTCCTCCTCCAGGAGGAGGAGGAGGATCTCCTCCTGAATCTCTTTTACCGGAACGCTTTTTACTCGGCTTGAAAACAACAAGTGATCCATCTTTCTTTCCTTTTTTACCATTTTTCACATCTCGTGGCTCTTTCTCATTGCGGGTGAGGAAACAACATAACGTTCGAATCATCGCAATCGTATTTAGAAGTTCAATCACAGATTGTAACTAGGGTCGCCTGTGTCGAGTTTTTCTTCTTCTGAATTTTGATACAAGTATATGATATTGTGTCCATTTATATATCATATCACGTAAATCGCCGTGTACTTTGAAAATATATTTATGCCTTTGTTTAGAATACAAGATTACGACATAACTTGTTTTCTGAAAGATGCAAGACATTTTATTCTTTCTTGGTTGAAAAAATCAAATAGAAGAGTAATTCTTTGGTTATAAAATATAGGTTGAATAGTTGAAATTCCAAGGAAGCAGCACATGTTAATTGGTTTTATAAAGATCAATAAGATTGATGGCGAGAAAAGATCAATAAGATTTTATATTGAAATCTTCAGCGAAATTATATATTGAACTAATCTATGCAAAATTTGTATATGGTTCAAAGTTATATTATAATTAAATAGGACTTTGTGGGTTTGAACTATATTTTTGATCAGTTTATATGGTTAAACTAGGTGTTTTCTGGTATTATGTGCAGTAAAATAATTTAAAATATATTTTTAATATATAATTATAAAGTAGATTTACAAATAAAATTTTATTAATATTTTAAATTTTATTTTTATCAATATTTTAATATAAATTTGATTTAATTAAACCTCATGTAATTAAGATAAAAATAATTTTTTTATTTTAAATTATATTTAAGACGATGCATGTATATATTTAAAATTATAATCTTAAATAAATTTTCTATTTAATTATTTTAGTTAAATATATTAAATAAATTTGTAAAAAATGCATAATTATCAAAAATTAAAATTAAACAATATTTATAAAAATTTTAGATATATAAATTAAACAATGATTTTACGATGAATATTTTTATAATTTTCTAAAAAACTGTATACATGATATTTCAAAATTTGTAATGTCATACATGATATTTCAAAATTTGTAATGTCATATTTGAATATATTTATTTTAATGATTATTTATGAGTTGTTAACATATTCTGAAAAAAATAAATCGACCCAAAATTTAATATTTGAGTTCTTAACATATTTATAATGCCATATTTGAATATATATATATATATATATATATATATATATATATTTTTTTTTAATGATGAGTTATGAATTATTATCATATTCTAAAAAGTCCAAAAATAAAAATCATCACTAAATGTAATATATGAATTATTACTATATTTTAAAACGTTTACGAAAAATGTAATTTAATATTAAATGTAATTTTGCATGTTATATTAAACTATAAATTATGTCATCAATTATAATAGTCATTTCATATTATTTTTATGAAAATAATTGTAGAAAAGATATGTGGCAAACTCAATTCTTAAATAATGTATCAGGGGATTTGCAACAAACAAAAAATTACTTACATAAAACCGTTTTAAACGAGTACTACAGTGATATCTTTTGATGAAATCGAGCATCTAGACTAATATAAAATTTCTGCAACACAAAATATTCACATTTACACAAGTGTTTATTCACTTGTATATGAAATTTTATTTAAATTTACTAGGATAAGACATGCGCCTTGCACATGGTGAATATACGTAATTAAAATATAAAATTTTATTATTGATAAATTTAAAATTTACATATAATTGTTTTTATATATATTTGAAATTTTAGAATTTTGGAATTTTTAAATAATTATCTATACGTAGGATCAGAAACAATTGTAAATAGAACTGTAGATCAAATCTTAGAATTTAATGGACCCGATTTCATATATCTTTTCACTTTTTAGTGTTCAAGTGATGGAAAATAAACAGAGTGTCATTGACTTGATTGGTAGAGTATTAGCAAATTTCCTAATGTTTCAAAACTAATTTAATATAATTTATTTATTTGTATAACAATATTAGAAAACTATATTTTTTACAAATTATTATTTTTAAATAATTTTATAAAAAATTAAGTTAGATTTTAAATTATTTTTAAAAATAATATTTTAAGTTTGTCAAATACAAATAAAAAATTTAAAATTAATTTTGGTCATGATTTAACATAACCATAATGATTTAAAAATTAAAAAATTAAAAATTAACTCAGTTTTATATCATAATTTAACAATTTAAAAATTAATTATGGTTATGAGAAGTTTACGTTCACGTGTTAATCCTATTTATCTTCAATTTTTTCTTTTGTTGTTTTTTTCTGTATTTTGGTTATTACTCGATATAAATATTTATTTTGAAGTTTATTCTCATTTCATGTATTTGTATTGACATGGGATTTAGAAAATATTTTAGATTTAAAATAATTAAAAAGATACATATTTAGGTTAAGATCTGCACTTTATACACAATAAGTATTTTATATTTATAATTTATTTTATAATTTTCTGCATATCATAAAATAATAAAATAATAAATATATATATTACATAACTAATAAATCAATCACTATAATGTAATAAATTGACGTATGCATATAAATTTAACTATCACTCTTGTTTATTCGCAATTAGCGTAAATAAATAAAAATAATCAATCTTATATATTGTATATGATATATAATTAAATTTAAATGATATAAACATAGTAATATGGCACACTTTTAATATTGATATTTATTAAATGAGGTTTCTACTCATATGATTTTATGATTATTTGCATATTTGTGTAACAAAACTTTACACCAACAATTTTTTTTTTAATGTGAGATGTTTAGTAGTTTCAATAATTTATAATCATTTAAAAAAATGACATATTTCAAAATTAAAATATTAACTTTTCAATATATGTTGACACTATGTTAATAGCCGCAAAATATATTGTAGCTATATCCAAAAAATCGTAGCTATTTGACTAATTGCCACGCATAGCCACAGAATTGTTTTGTAGCGTAGAGCTTGTGGCTATCGTCCAGTTGTGGTTATTTGTGGGTGGTCTTCTACAACTTAGCAACAAGTGAATTTTGTGGCTACTATCTACGAATAGCAACAAAGCATATTTGTTGTTACTATAGCCACAACTAGCCACATACATAATTGTAGCACTACAAAATTTTAATTTTAGTTTTTTATTTAAGCAAATTAATTAATAAATAAAACAATAAATTTTAAAAACAATATCAAAAATTCAAATTAAATTATTTTATTTAATATGTTTTCAATGTGCTTTACAAATATTTTTTATAAATTGTAACTGTAAACTAGTTAACAAAACCTAAATCTACTGAAAAAAAACAAAATAGAAACCACTCTTCTGTATGTCTTCGCTCCTGACGTCTCTTGGCTATAGCAAGCTTGACCGGAGGCATTGAGTTGTCTCTGTAACACATCCTTTATATCCAAACAGATTGACCCCTTCCACTTGTTATCTCTTTGTCGCTGATTTTGTCTCCTCTCTGCTAGTTGTACTTATTAAGACTTCAAGAACATGTCTGCCCTACCTTTAGCATTACTTCGTATTTGAACTTTGAACATCTACACAAGCTCCGCGGCCTTCTCTACAATCATATTAAGATAGCAAAAGTACCAAGCTTTAGAGTCAAGAAACAGAAAAGGAGAATTAAGTAACCAGTAACTAGTAATGAATTTTCTGTTTATAAATCATACCAGATGCAGGGACATTCCAAACAATAACGCTCACGGCCAACCGTTTTTCCCTGCATAGCTTTAACTAGCTCATCGTACAAGTCTGATCCCTCCTGAAAGCATAAACACAAAATAACATCAACATATATATACATAATCAAACACACAAGTACATGAAGAAGTATATACTCACATTTAGGACAGATACAGGGCGTTTCTCACAGCATGAGCGTCAGACATGTAACAACCCATAACCGGCCCCAAAATTTTTTTAAGGCAAATGGGCCTCTCTACGGCCCATTAGGATAAAACCTAGGGTTTGTCTCCCCTTCTCTTATAAAAACAGCTGCCTCCTCCTTCTTGCCTCCCATTCTCCAAATCTGAAGCGAAGCTCTGCAGAGAATTCCCGGAGACCGGAAGCCCTAGCCGTCAACCCTTCTCTCTCTCCTCCGCGCCGTCTCTCTCTCTCTCCTCTCCCTCTCTTTCCGCCGCCTTCCTCTCTCTCTCCTCGCCGTGAGCCGGTGGTGGTGGTGTTGGGCGTGTGGAGATTCTCAGATCTCATCTCTCTTCCCTCTTGTTCCAGATCTAGATCTCAGATCTCTTGTTAAGGTGAGGTGACTCGACCTAGATCTGTTCTCCTATTCTCTATTCTAGCTGATGGTGGAACTAGGGTTTGGCTAGCTATTGTTTGAAAGTTAGGATGTTAGATCATAATGGGAGCTAGGTTGTTAGATGACTGAATCATGATGCATAAGAACCCTCGCATTGTTAAATGGGACTTAATGGACTGCCTTGTGTTGATGTGGATAATGATTTCTACGAATATTTGTGTGAATGTTTGTTGTCCCATATGTTGATTGTGAATGGAAACTAGGTTGTTAGGGAAAAGTGAATGATATGATAACTCGTGGTAGATATGCATGTGGTATGAGATTGGTGGAAGTATGATAACATGATGCTATTGATATGGTTGCTCTATGAAGTGTATGTATGAGACACCGAGAATGGGTGGCGTCTAGAATGTAGAAAAGAGTCTAAGTGTCAATGAATGAGTTGAAGTGAAAGTTAAAGTGGAAGTGAACGTGAAAAGGAAATTGAATGAGTAAGTGAATGAGTAAAGTGAACGAGTAAAGTNGGTGGAAGTATGATAACATGATGCTATTGATATGGTTGCTCTATGAAGTGTATGTATGAGACACCGAGAATGGGTGGCGTCTAGAATGTAGAAAAGAGTCTAAGTGTCAATGAATGAGTTGAAGTGAAAGTTAAAGTGGAAGTGAACGTGAAAAGGAAATTGAATGAGTAAGTGAATGAGTAAAGTGAACGAGTAAAGTGGATGAGTAATGTGAATGTGAATGAGAAAGTGGATAAGAACATATATGAGAACGAAGTCGTGTCAATGAACCTGCTTGAAGTCCTGTTTGGGCCACCGAGAACGGGTGGGCGTCTAGAGTCTAGGATGTGTTAGCCCAACGGAGGATGTTCCCGTGGGCGGAAAGTGAAAGGCCGTGTACGGACGGCGACCGCCAAGGCGGGGTAAAGTTAGGAATAGGCGTCTTAAGATCGAGTCAATGCCGAGTCGTGGCAAATTGTGACCATCTGACCGTGTACGGACGGGAGCCGCGGGTAGACAGTGTTGCACATGGGCCTTCGGGTGACGCACGTGGACCAACGAGCTCCCCGCGGGTGGTTACTAGGAAGCTGGAAGGGGGAAATGGTTTCTCTTAAATGAGCACCCCTTTCAGGATAGGCCGGAACGTGTGTGGGACATCCGTAAACGGTCATAGGTCCTAGAGGTCTAGGTTGATTGATGAGTCTAGTTGGTAGGGATGATTGTGTGAATGAATCTATGTGAAGTGATGGCTGAGTCCTCGCAAATGTATGAACGTTAGGGTGCTAGAATTCTATGATGAGATATTGTTGTACGACTTGTTTGATGCATTTTGATTGTAGTGGCTAGTCAGTCTTGAATTCCGTATGAGGTAGCGTAGAGTATCATGCGGGCAGACTGGTCTAAAGTCACTTCACTGAGTAATCCCAATTGCTCATCCCTCCATTTCTACTTCCTATGCGCATGACTGTATGTAGAAGTATGTGGATAAGGGTGGATCGAATTTCATTAAAGATGCGTCCGCCGACTCCTGGGGCCAGTAAGGACACGTAGGGTTGTCTAATTGAGTAGACACGTGTCCGTAGCACCCGTTTGCTGAACCCCGGTCGGGCGCCGGGGGAACGGGTTGTTACAATTGGTATCAGAGCGGGGGTTAAGATCCCT
>CAKOAT010188600.1:12005-49275 GCA_932364175.1 Eruca vesicaria subsp. sativa | reverse complement strand
AAAAAAAAAAAAAAAAAAAAAAAAAAAAAAAAAAAACTAAACTAAATGGTTCGTTGACCACAAAGATAAAAAATGGTTTAGTATCTCATATCAATCACCTCTTATCACTTAAAAGTAACATTTGATTATTTATTTTAATCTTATCTTCAAGCATAAATAGAATTTCGTTTGACATATGTGAGTATGTGAATGAGAATTAGTGTTATGTCACATCAAATTTGGTCTTAAGGAATCTTTTGAGATAGACACATGAAGCTCCAAAGGTTGCCACAAGTTTATTTGCTTGGACAACCTCCATTAACTATTTTTATCATGAGAAGGTCCCAAGTATTGTTAATGTATGAAACTAAGGGGTTGATTGGTAGAGCATTAGCATAAGCATTATGCTCTCTATTATCCAATCAACATTTTGTAAAGAAGCATTTAGAAAAGCATTTACCAGATGCAAATGCTCTCCAAATGCTCTTTGCTCAATGCTCTCATATAGAGCTTTTGGGAGAGCATTTGCATATAGAAAATATAAAACTTAATAATATTTACATATAATTAATTTATTTTAGTTTAAAAATATAAACAATATTTTTATAATTAAATATAAATTTATATTTTAAAAAATAAAAATAAAAATTATATTTTTTTTAAAAGAACAATATTTCACATTTAAAAGATAATATAATTTATATAATTACATATATCATTCATTATTTTTACTAACAAAAATAACATAATATAATTTATATATTATCGATATAAACATATTATTTAGACACTAACAAATAAATTATATTATTAACTTTTATGATAATTTTATATATGAGTAATTTAGTGCTCTACCAATAAATAAATAAATAATAATTTATATAAAAATTATAATTAATTTATATATAAAATATAATTAATTTATTTATTTATTTAATAATAATTATAATTTAATAATAATTAATTAAATTATAACTATAATTTATATATGAGTAATATGTTATATCCAAAAATAATTTAATATTTAAAAAAAAAACTTTAAATTTTAAATATAATTATATAATGAAAATTCATTGTTTTTAATAAAATTATATATTATTAATATATATATATATATATATATATATATATTATTTTAAAAGTAATATATTATTTTACTACTATTATGACAATTTTAAAATCTTATACTGCTAATGCTTTGCCAATCATTTTATTAAAAACTTTATTGAAAGCATACAGCTTCTGTAGCATACCGCTTCTGCAGCATACTACTACTGCTTTATCATCTGTTATACCAATCGAGGCCTAAGTCCTACATCGGTAGTTGGAGAAGTAATTGAGTAATATATAAAGGCTTAGGGCCAATCCACTTATCACCAATTGGTTTTATGTTGGAAGCCCATAATAAACCCAAAGTTAATATGGTATCAGAGCCACCCGATATTGGGCCACTCCGTGGATGTTGTTCCCACAGTTGTCCACGCATGAGCGTGAGGGGGAGTGTTAATGTATGAAACTAAGTCCCACATCGGTAGTTGGAGAAGTAATTGAGTAATATGTAAAGACTTAGGGCCAATCCAGTTATCACCAATTGGTTTTAGGTTGGAAGCCCATCTAGCTTAATAAGTATCCTGGTTACTTCATCCAGGAACATAAAATATTCATGAGTTCATGTTCAAGTTTCATTCCTAATCAAAGTTTTATATGTTGCATTAACATATGCAAACGGTAATGTCTTCTGCTCGAGTTATAATTATATTAAAAATATGTATATCACTTGTTATGTGCGTCGAAATATTTTAGACAAAACACCCATTTATTGCAAATAAGGGACCTATAGATATCTAACATCAAATTGATTTTGAGAAGAATTTAATAAATTATTTTTCATTAGTATGAATGCAGGAAGACATTAGCGGACAGTAGGCCAAGAATAAGAGGAAGATTTGCAAGGAATGATGAGATATCACAACAAGAACAAGTTGATGTAGTTGAAGCCGTGGTTGGAGATGTTGATACGTGGGCATCTTTTCTTGAATCTTTCTCTACTAATCACTTCATTAACTAATTTCTTCTAGTTATGTTTATGTTTTTTATTTCTTATATATGTTTATATGGCACTTAATTTGTTGTGGTTACAAAATTGCACCATGTTGCTATAAACTCATTTAGGTGTTGAGTTTCATTGTAAATAAGAATAACATATTTTGTATATTTGTTCGGAGATCTTTGCTACAGATCGATCTTCACTGGCTATTTTTTGAACCACTTTTCATGGTATGGAATTCATCCTAAGTTCTGATCTAATTGAGAGAAATAGTCGATAGTTTAAAGAAAAAACAAAAACGATATATATGCATCTACCAAAAATCATTAAATATATAACTTCAACAATATATACATATCGGTGACCAAATCGACGACTGAGTGTGTATTCAATGTCTCTGGAGAGAGGGCGAGGTCGTGGCAGTCTGTATGCTTGCAGGCGGCGCCGTTGTTTTGGCAGATCTAGGGTTTCGCTTGTGCTGGTTCTGGGTCAGTTCCGGTACGGAGGCTCACCGGAGTGTAGTGCGTCGCTGCCTCTTCTCCTCCGGTCTTCAGCCTCCTCTGCTTTCCCCTGTCTCCTCCTGTGGTCGCAGTTTCTAGAGCTTTCCCGTCTTGTTCACATGATCTGAGACGAAGCGACGAGACTGAGGAGCTCGTTGGGGACCTCTCCATTAGTTCAAGCGACAACAACCATGGCTTTCTTTGGTGATGTGTTCGTCTCCTCCTCTTTGCTACCGATGTTGTCTGCTAGGGTTTGAGGACAACCCGATGTGGTGACTCACTTGCTCTTAGGCGGAGTTCTCCATCGTCTCTAGGCTGTCTGTTTGCAAGGAGAGCTATGCCTCCTTCCGTGCTTTATACCCTTGTGTTCATAGCTCCTACGAGTTGGCTTAGTGTTCCTTCGGGGTCTTTGCTGTATGCTCTGTGTCGCGTGGGTGGTGTTGGAGCCTGTTGTACCGCCTATGCTTGACCGTAACTCGAGCTTCCATGTAAGCAGTGTTACTACGGATGAACCTTCGTCTTACAGTCGAGATTGCTAGGATTTTTTGGTCGAGGTCCTTCTCCAGTGGAGCTCCGGGGCGTAAGCCATGCGCTTCCGTTGATGCCTGCTCGGAGCCACTTCGGTGAGTTCTCGACCGAACTTTCTCTGGCCATTCTCTTGCTTCATCTGGTTTATTTCAGGTACATCAAGAAGGCTTTGAATTAGGGTGATTATACTGTTGTCTGCTTGATCTTTTAGTCTATTAATTTCAAGTTCTCTATGTATGAAGCTTGGAATTAATTCATATGTATCCTAGTGGTTTTTTAATTTTTTTGCGGTCACTAGGATCAAATCAGTTGTTGCAGGTAGTGGTTTCGATTAACTTTGTAACCAAACTTTCATTTTCATTAATGATATTTACCATTTAGCAAAAAAAACAATATATACATATATATATATAATTTTCTTCAAAATAATATATCATATTTGAAGCAAAACATCGGATATAAGATTTTAGATTAACACTTGAAAATGGTAGTGTAATAAATTATGATAAGTTCCCCAATTTTTATCTAGTAACGAACGTAATTTTTTTCAAGACACCACTTATATACTTTTTTTTTTCACCACTTATATACTTGATTAAAAAAGGCATCACTTATATTGAAACATAAATAATATAAACCTTTTTTGAAACAGAAAAAATGACAAAGATAAAAATTAGAACTAGCATTTTGTTCCATTTGTATTATATACTTGTAGAAATTATAAAGGAAAAATTATACAAAAAAACTTGTATGAATTTGTGTAGATACACCAAATTAAGGACATACACCAATTTTTTCGCATATGAGATATAGTAGACACTATAAAAAATAGTGAAATAGTAGTAGAGCTCCAGTTTGTTCCCTACTTAGACAAATTATTCATTCCATATCATTACCCTTTATGGGACCGTAAATAGTTTATGCATAGTTTATTATGTTCTGTAATGGTCCAAATTTTATTTTACCAACTTGATTTACAAAAAGAATCAGAAAGTACAAAGATGATGACTTTTAGCATCAAAAATCATGTAACGAACATGGTCATGTTACTTTGATGATTTCAATACTCTCACGTTGATTACTCATCGTGCTACAAAGTACTAGCAATCTCTTAAAGCACGCATACATTAATACCTTAGAAATCCTTAAGAAACCAAAGAAGGTTCCACTCATATAAACTAAACAAAAGTAACCAACCTAACAAAAGTAAGAAGGTTCAATTGTCTTATTTATAAGTAAAAAGTGTCCGTGTATTTTTTTTCAAATGAACTACAACATGTGATGTTTTAGTTTAAACAAAAGTAGTTTTAGAGAGCAGTCTTTCTTCTTTAACAAAGGCTATGGATTGGAGATGTAGGCCCTCCGGCGACCATGTCCTTGATTTTTGTCGGCCGGCGGTAGATTTACCGACTCTCCACTCTTTTAACATGTTTTTTCACTTTTTTCTTTCTTCTTTTGTTATTTTAATTTAAAGTGTATTTCTTGACACGAGTACCCGAAGAAACCAACTCTAAACTTTATAATTTTTCTCTTACCCCACTTTAATGATCGGTTTCAACAACACGAGACTTGCGTGGGTTTAAATCAATAAACAAAACTTCTCTAGTGTTTAAGAATCATCAAGCTCTTCTATGTTTTCTTCTTTTACTGATTCGTTTGAAACGTTGTAGTAGAAAAGGCTTCAAAGGTTGTAGTTGCGTTAATCTAAACCAACTCCTCCTTGCTCGTACCTTACCTGGATTTTGACATAACACTTAAAACCTTAGTCCTAAACTTGGCGTGTGTGTTTCGGTTAAGTTTTTAAAATGATGAACCTTAAATCCATACCTGAGTTTCTAGCATTGTTTCTTTCAAAGGACATGACATTGGCTTGTTGATTAGTTTCGGTTTCCCTCTTCTCTTCCATTGTTATCTCGTATTCCCCAAGCTCGGCCTCGCTCGACCCTAAGCTTGGTACTTGGTCATGGTCCTGTCCAACCGCCTCTGGACTGAGAGAGTTACTCGATTCTCTTAGCAATTCGGTAGTCTCAGAGGAGGTTAAGTTAGGAAGAATAATATGATCGTCACCTGTTTCATGCTTCTGGTCTTCCACTGTCACGTCCTTGTACTCCTCGTGATTCGCCTCCAAAGAGCCATCGATTTTCATCTCATCAACATCATCAGTGATTGCAGGTTGCTCAATATTAGCGTGACCAAAAACAGCTCCTTCTTTGCTGACTCCGTCCACTGGGACTTCATCATCAACACCAATAGTTTCCATGTTTAAGTTTTCAGCAGAAGTTTGTGGGATCTCGTGACCGCTTTTTGATGGTGACATTGATTTATCTTCAGAATCTAACTCAGTCTGCATGTTAACATCAGAAGCTGCATCTGACTCTGTACATTTTATCAGTGTAAAGGATGCAGCTGCTTGATCCAAAAGCCCCTGTCTCTGGCTGGAGAAGGGAACAATCCTTGTAGGTTCCACTTTGTTATCATCTTCAGATATCAGCAAGTCAATCTGGCTAACGGTTTCGTTTTCAACAGATGAAGCTGAATCAGCCATACACACATCAGAAACTTGATCCTTACATTGCACTGGTGCGTCAATCATCTCATTAGCTGCAGGTGGCTGAGTCAAAGGTTCAGTTCCGAGAATATTACCGATCCGGAAACCATGTGACGGCAAGCCATTACGATCAGAAGTAACATCAATCGCCTTGGAGGATTTGTGACGTGTAGTGGCTTCAAAAGCCTTTGCGATATCTTCCAAAAGCATATCACCTTCACCACTCGAGAGCGGATCCCATTTCACACAATCTCCAGACAGAGGCTGTTCGAGACTAAATTTTTCACTAGAAGAACGTAACTCAACCTTGACAGCTTCTTTATGAAACCGCTTCTTCTTCAAAATCTTTGCTATCATATTCCTGAAAAGACAATTTCAAAAAATTCATCTTAAAACGACAATAACTTCTAAGCTCATCAAGTGCTAGAAGAGATGAACACCTTACCTACAATTTACTGAAATTGCAGCTCTGGCTCTCTCACTAGAGAGTCCAAGCAATGACATGAGGTTTATAACATCATTAGGACCTCTAAGCTCAGTAACTGAAGGAGGACATTTATTTTCTGAAGGAGCACCACTTGATATAATCAGATTCTTCCCCTTAGTCCAATCCACCAGTAACTAATAACACCATATCACAAAAAAAAAGTATAAGCATACAACACTACACTTTACCCCAGTGTTCTAAAAATCGGCCTAGTCACATGCCTAAACAATAATCTTCTATAAAACCGACTTCTTGAACATTGATCCTGAACTCACCTTAGCATTGGATATAACTTGTCTCCTTTTCTCAGCATCATTCAAGAGATGAGAGTACTTAATCTCAAAGTAAACCCCACGCTACACATTAAAAAAAAAAAAAAAACTCATCAAGCTCAAAACAATAGCATAGAAAACGAAGGAAACAATCTCTACACAACAATCAACAAAACCTTAACAGCAGCTTTAACCAACGGATGCATCAAGCGAAACTGCAAATTCCACAAATCAATCGAGATAACATCAACAACCTCAGCCTTCACACAAGCCTGATCAAACGCATACTGATTCATCGGCCTAACCGCCACAACATCATAACTCTTCAAAACCGGGTTCCCCGAGTTCAACCCCAGACACTGAGCCTTACTCTCGAGCCTAACCGTCACGCGCGTGTACTGGCGAAACGGAGTGGATCGCGGGACGGAGAGTAAGTCGCGGTGGAAGGCCACGGAGGAAGATAGTCTCGGAGCGGCTTTGACGAGAGATCCGAGAGTGAGGAGAGGGATCGTGCAAGTGTCTTTCTCGGTCATGGTGCCTTCGATCGAGTGGTTGTGTGCGATTCCGACGTAGCCGAGCTCCA
This sequence comes from Eruca vesicaria subsp. sativa, assembly GCA_932364175.1. Taxonomy (NCBI): domain Eukaryota; kingdom Viridiplantae; phylum Streptophyta; class Magnoliopsida; order Brassicales; family Brassicaceae; genus Eruca; species Eruca vesicaria. The sequence continues at coordinate 42,331 of CAKOAT010188600.1, read as the reverse complement.
TGGCTTTCGTGGCGAGCTTTACGCGGAGTTTGTTGGAGACGGGGAGTTCTTTTCCGCCTGATGGGGAGGGGTAGGTGTATGGGATGTTTAGGTCGAAGAATGACATGAGTGACGGCGGAGAGAGAGGGGTTCCGATTAGGGTTTTTGGTGCTTCGCCGATCACTGTGAGATGATGTGTGTGGAACGGTTTGTGAAACGACGACGTGTTGAGAAATATGAATTAAACAATTAATTTTCCGATTATAAAACGACTAGTTTTAATCTTATAGAGAAGTAAAAATTTTAGCCCATTAACGTATCTAACGGCCCATTAAGAACAATGTACTGGTCGGATCAGGACGATAAAACGTTAAAGTCAAATCCTACGTGTATACACATAATCATTACCGCGTAAACTTTACTTTACCTCTTTTTCAGAAAACGAGATAACTAACCAGGAGGGGTAACGAGATCACACGTGTCATTATAAGAACGACACGTCATCTCTTGGAAACTCAGGTAAACGACGTCGTTTACGCGTTTCATTATTGATCTAGACACTAAAACAAGATCATGTCCCATCTCTATCGAGTTCACAGTGAGAAAAGAGAAACAAAAAGAATGCTTAACTGTTCTTTTGTTTACACGCCACGAATTTAAAATCAGATAAAAAAGAGACCCCATTGATTTAATTTGATTTCTTGAATTTAAATACTCTTTGTGAAGAAAGCAATCATTATCACCAATCTTCTCCAAAGTCTCGATTTCTCCTTCCGATTCGATTCGATTCATCGAGGCGGTTCATTTTGAGGAATGGAGAAAGTGTCGTCGCCGTCTTCTTCACGGAGGTCTGCTTATCTTGAAGCTCTTACACAAGAGATTAAGAAGAAGCTTACTCGGGTTAGCCTTTTTTGTATCTTCTTTTGCGTCAAAGATCTGTTTTTTTATTCTTCTTCGTAATCGCTTCTTGATCTCCGCATAAGAAACATGCATTAAAGAATCTGAATCTGGTTTTGTGATTCCATATAAAATCTCATGCAATTCGATGATTTGAGAGTATAAGAATTGATTTTTAAAGTGTTGATCTTTTATGGTTCTCCTAGGCTGTTGTCTCTCCAGCACAAACACGCAACTTGTTACAAGATTTGTTTGCTGATATAGCTCTCGAAGTCGATGAACGTGCCAAAGGTAACACTTCTTTGTGTGAATTGTTTTTTGAAATTATCTAATAGAGAGATGATTAGATGGATACTGGTCTGTACTTTAACTTTTTGAGATGGAATTTTTGAAGCAGATGTGCTCCTTAGCAAAGAAGAGGATGTGATTTCTGATGAAGCTGATGCTGATGGTCCGTTATGTTTCTTCGACGTGCTTGCTGATTACTATGTCAAAGTGTCTGAGAGAGGGCAAGATATACTTGATTTGATGGTTCAGCTGTGGAGCCAATCCTTTGCCTCACATATATTCTCTCTTCTGTTTCATAAATGGGTATCGCAAACTTTACCAATATCTCTCTCATGCTATATTGTCGACCTGAGTCAATAATGTGTTTACATGTTCATGTATTTCTTCTCAGCTGTTTGAGGTTGAGCTTGAGAATCAAGAAATACTCCTGCGGTATTCTTCTGCTCTGGTTCAGGGAGCAACAAATGTCTTTTGGTAAACTCTTTCAACTTTGGCAAAAGCAAGATTACTATCTTCAGTGTGTATACCTCGCTATGTTCAATTATGCGTCTGGAGTATAGCTGCATTTGCTTATTGTTACTTGTGATTTTTCAATTATTAAGTGGTGTGATAGTCACAACTTGTGACTCACAAGTCTCTTCGTTGCATTTGCTCGCCAGGCATTGCTTCGTTCAGTGTGTATATCCCGCTAGGTTTAGTCATGTATTTGGGATCTGTACTAGTTTCATTTGTAAGAAGTGGATTGGCTTGCCAAGTATTATGAGGGTGACATGTTATAATCTGTACTCCATTAAATTACAGGATAGACATCCAGACAAACACAAGACGCTTCCAAACTCTCTTTCGGGTACCTTCTTTTCCTCAGATATGTCATAGCCTATCTTCCCATGTTGGATATTTACATATATATAGGGAAGTTTAATATGTAAATCAAATGACTATGATATATCATTCACATCCTCTATGTTGTTACTTTTCAATGCCTCTATAGATCTTCTAGGCAAAAATATATTCTTTGTACTTGTCGATCTGGTTGTTACTTACTATGACACGCTCATGCCACTTGGTACAGTTACTAACAGTCTCGTTGTTCTTTTAGTATCTTCTCGAGGAAGTTGCTTTGGAGCCAACCAGATTAAAAAAAATTCCCATCCAGGTGAGTGCTTTCTCTCCGTTTTCTTAATGTTTCAACTGATTTCAGCCTGGGGAGTAACTCTCTCATTCCCTAATTTCAGGCTCAGAGGGAACTGTATCTCTTGCTCTCAAGGTTCATTTTCTTTTACAATTCAGGTAGCACCACTGTTTTCTGAGAAGTTATTATTGGAACCAAGTTTCTTCTTGTATACTGACAGTTATGTTATTTTTCCCAGTGGACAGACTAGATAGCTTCCTGAGGAACTTCCCAGAGTTCCCTAACGGTTTTTTGGTGGGAGGACCCGGAGATTTCCTTGTTATAGAACTTACTGATCAGGTATAGAAGCAAAGGCTTTGTGACCACATTCAAAATATCCTTTTAAGACTTGAGTCACACATCACTCATCTAATCTGTTATTGTGGTGCAGCTGCAAAAGTTGAAAGTTGAACCAGTACTGCTACACTATCTTTCTCAGATGAAGATCCTTCAAGGTACTTTTCTCTTTTCTACATAAGATTCTTCAGAATATTGGCTACATGGAGTCAAACTATTGGATTATACCTGCAGGTATGGAACTGAGAATGACAACTAGCACGAGGTTAAAGGCATGTTTGTACAGTTTTACCTCTCCCGGAGGTCCAATGTACCCTACAAGAGCTGTCCGTCATGCAGCCTGGGATGCTTTGGATTCCCTCTTTCCCGTGAGTGTTTCTTTGCAAAAAAAAAAATATCACAAGATCCAACTTGAGAAACATATCATCTAAGGCTTCAGATGTGGATAGGTCTGGTATGTAACGTTTATGAAACTCTTGCCTTGCAGGTTGGGCGTTACCCGAGGCATCTCATCAGTCTATTTTTCAGGCTGCTATATCCGTGGTACTGGCCATCTTCGTGCTGGAACTTTGTGGTTTCTTGCATTAAAGCGGTGCTCTATTCCATCGTAAGGCTCATCTTTTCACGGCGAGAGAAGCCAAGGCAGAGCTAAATAGCTTGTACTTATTGATGAAGCCTGCAGCAGGAATCCAATCCTTGTGTATATAACGTCGTTTTAGTCACAAGAAAACCGGAGAACTTTACCTTCACCTGTATTGCGTTCCATGGAGAACATATAATCCGTTTTGAGGAAGATCCCATGGAATAGCTTTTGACGTGTGTTTTGTTGTCATTGTTAAGTTGTTATTTTGCTGCTATAGAGAACATAAACCCCTTTTTTATGTGGTCATACATTTTTCCTTCTCGTTAGTTTTACTGGATGTGTGAGAACTGAGAACCCATTACAAGTTTCACCCCTTAAGGAAGTAATACAAAGTTATCTGCCAGTTTGAAGGTGAGAAAGAGAGACTTAAGAATTTGAGCTAAGACCTAAAACAAACAAACAGAAAGTTGAGCCTAAGACTCTACTTTTTGATTAGTTGGGTCACCCAGCATAACCTAGAGTAAGATGACAGGTAAAATACAGCTAAATCATCATCATCTTAGTTTGTAACAGTAACCTAGCTTGTGAAGATAAAACTCGTTTTCGTTTCTCTCTGCCTTGTAGTTGAGGGTATTGAGATAAAAACAACAATCTCATAGTAAACACAGTTTGGATCTAAAGAGTAATTCTAATGAAACAAATCAACAACATACGGCCATGAAAGAGGCTCAGTGGTAAAGCCTCTGGCCAAAGTTTTTCTAGCTTCTCATCTTCATACACCCCACTTGCGGTTTGAGAAGACACCAGCCACATTCCTCAGTTAGTATCCATATCTCCTGCGTGGTACTTATCAAGATCCGCATCAAGATCTTCAGCAGATACCTTCTCTGCTGGGCCCTTGCCAGAACGCCCACCACGACCACGGCCACCTCCTCGACCACCACCACCACCACCACGACGTTGTTGACCACCTCTCCCTTGTCCTCCTCTGAAAACCCAGCAATAAACATACTTTCAATACACCTCACAACATCGACAAAGCTTCTACATATAAATACATAGTGAGCAGTGTATAAATCTCACCGCCTTGAAGCACCACCATTGAAGTTTGCATTCCCGTGTCTACCAGACGGAGCAGAAGCAGCTTGAAGATTGTTTCCCACAATCTCAATCTTCATAGGCTTTCCATCTAGCTGAACGTCGTTGTACTTCTTCACAGCTGCGATCGCATCACCACGACGAGAGTATACAACTTCAGCAGTTCCCTAAAAGTATAAGCATATAACAAGCTTTAGTCTTTCACGACTCAAATTAGAGTAAAGATGTTGTAAAAGGAGAGTAACAAAAATTGTCTCTACCTTTGATCTCCCACTCCTGTCAAAGTGAACAGTGTAGCGTTTAAGCTCCCCAACTTCAGCAAACAGTTCCTACATACAAAAACAATCAGATCCATTATACAACTTTGAAATCTGATCCACAAACATGCAATTCAAGATTCTAAATTCCACAAACCCTAAACATGTAATTGCTAAATTAAAAAAAAAGGAAGGATTTTTTTAATACCTTGATGTCATCGTTCATGACACCGTAATCCAAGTTGGATATGTAGAGCTTCGTTCCGGTTTCGATTCCGGCGGAAGAACGGGTTGATCGAGAAGGGACACCTTCGGAGGAGTACATGTCGTGCTCCCACGTGGACTCCGGCGCCTATACAATCAAATCAATCCGTTTGTTTGTTTTTTGTTTTATCCTCTTTTTGTGAGATTCATCATTATCGCCAAAAATCGATTTGCTTTTTATTAAAGAAGAATCTGTTTTCCCGGCAGATCTGAGAAGAAAGAAGGAGAAGAAGAGAACGGATTTGGAACCTTTGTAGATTGGTATGGAGCAGATCGGTTTGATTTACGATTAGGGTTGTTGCGACGAATCGGACCCGATCCGGATCCGGATCCAGATCCAGATCCGCGAGACTTGCGATTCTTGGCGATCATGTCGTCGAGAGACATATCTAATCCAGTCGACATCTTGAAAGTTCTCTCCGATAGAAGTTTTCTCTATTGGACGGCGGCGGAAGAGAAGGTTAACAACAATAGAGAGAGAGAGAACAGAAAAGAAGAAAAAGGAAGAGAAATTGCGCCGACACCAAGGAATTAATAATTTTACATAACTTAGAGTGAGTTAGGCATCTCGGTTTCGTGGTGTAGTTGGTTATCACGTCAGTCTAACACACTGAAGGTCTCCGGTTCGAACCCGGCCGAAGCCAAATTTTACAATCTTTTTAAAAACGATAAAGCATGGGTTGCGCTACAGTTTGCATTGAGCATTATTTAATGTCTTACATCCCCTATATATTATTTGAGAAGCATTACAACATTCTTTGGTAGCCACGTGTCAGCATGAGAATGTTTCTCAAATTTACTAGAGAAAAATGTTGGTCCATATAAACATATAATATACTTTTTATTAGTCTAAACATAAAAATATTATTAATGCTATTCATTATTTCCTTAAATAAAATTTACGGAATTACCTAATATGGTTACAATATATATATGACAATTAATGATTTGAATATGAAGATTTGATAATAAAAATTATAGCATCTACTATTTTTGTTAAATTTAATTATAAAAATAAATTAAACAATAACGTTAACTATATAACAAAAAATTAGATTTTTACATATGTTATATTTAAAATTTTTACAAACGACTATAAATTAATAAAGCATTGAAAATTTTCAATTATAATATTTTTGATTAATAGTTTAAATCCAAATAACCGAACCAAATCTAACCCAAAAATGAATACAAATTTTTAAGCAAAATTGGTTAGATATCCAAGCGAATTCGAAATTTTGGTATCTAGATAATCAAAACTGAATCAAAAATTTTCGGATATCCGAGTGTACTCGAACCAGATTTATATTTTTAAATATATTAATTATTTTTAAATTTAACATCTAAGAATATACAAAACACATGAGATGTTTTAAAAAATTCTAAAATACTTAGAAATATGTAAAATAGTTAAATGAAAATTTGTAAAATAGCCAAACGATACTCTAAATACCAAAAATATTTGAAATATTTATTGATTTTTTGTCCAAATATTGATGATAAATCAATTTAATGTTAATTTTAAGTATTTTGTCATTCATTTTTCAAATTTATGTTATATATTATTTCTACTTTTAGGTTTTGAAAAACTTAAAGTATATATGAGTTTTAATCTTTTTTATAAAAATTAAATGGGTTATGCGAACTTAAACCCATTCTGAACCTGTAAAAATTCAAACTAAACCGCAATGATCTAAACCAAACATAATCTAACCGAAACAAATAGTACCCAAATGTCCATATTGATAGCAAAATATATATTTAAATACAACATATTGTTAAAAAGCTCACTCCGCGCATGGCGCGGGTTATCATCTAGTTATATGTTTAAAGTTTCAACTTATCCCAAGCTACGTTTTCATCACAGTTCCAAGCTTACAATTACGTTGCCATGTTTTAACTGATCCATATATTACATATTTATTATCTATTATTTCATGTATAAGTTGCAGATCCGCTACGAGATACAATCCCCTATATATTAATTGAGGAACATTTGAAAAGATGTAACCTCAATTTTGTATTAATTAAAAGAGACCCCAATGCATAGGTGTCATTCAATTAGGTAGTCAATTAGATTCAATTGAAAAATAGATAAGTCCATATTGGATTTTTATAGGTTGCTAGATACATTAGTTAATCAAACTATATGATATAATGATATGATATGCTATTTTCTTCCATACATAAAACCTACGGAATTACCATAAATGACTAATATATATATATGACACTTAATGATTGTTTCCTAAGATATTATTACTATTTTATTTTATTTCCATAAATAAAACCTACGGAATTACCATAAATGACTAATATATATATATGACACTTAATGATTCTAATAATAAATATTTGATAACAGTTTATATATCCTCCATCATTTTTATTTAATTTTATATTATTAAAATAAATTAAACAATCAAATTAGCTATAAAATTAAAATTTAGATTTTTTNTTTATTATAAAAAGATATACATGATTTTAAAACCATATAAGTAAAAAGTATCATTCAATAATAAAACAAATATATATATACAGATTAAACTATATACCATATAAGATTACATAAATATTTTAATTTCAAAATTTTCAATAAATTTTCAAGAACATTTATAAATTATAAACTTATTATATTTTTCACATTGAAATTTTTTGTTATCAATGATTTAAATATCTTAGTTCTTTTTTAATTTTATATTTGTAAAAGATGTTAACAATCGATAATATGGTTATTTTTGGTATATACCATACAAACCGAATTGATGTGATTTTATAAAAACCATAGGATTTGGATATGGTTTGATTTATAATCGATTAAACTGAAATATGTAAATATATATATATATATATATATATATATATATATATATATATATATATATATATATATATATATATATATATATATATATATATATATATATATATATATATATATATATATATATATATATATATATATTTATATATATATATTTATAACGACGCATGAATATCTATTTGTTACATGAGTTGAACTATAATTATAATTTGTAAATAGCTAACAATTTATTACAACTAAGACTTCTTATTTTGATTTTTTGCTTTTTTAACAGTAACTAAATTGAAGTAAAGATTATAAATTTGATGGACAACAATTAGTTGAAATTCTTTATAACTTTGTTTTATCTTTAAACAAACAGAGTTGTGTTCAATCGAAGACATATTGGTTTGATGAACACTAAATATGGAAGAATATAAAAAAATTTCTTTCATGCTTCTGTTTTGTTTTTTTTTATTTTTATTTTCAAAATTTAGTGTTTTGATATTAATTCTAGATTTGATCATTTTATTAGATGATAGAAGCCTTTTTTTTTTATTCTTTTATTTAAATATATAATATTTTTTTAATAAATGACTCTGTGACAATATGACTCTAAATATGATCATATTATATATTTGTATAATATATAATATGATCTCAAACTAAATAATTATGTTTTTGGTATAAAATTGAATAAACTGAAAACCGATGGTATATAAACCAAATCAAACTGAAGTACATATAGATNTATTTGTATAATATATAATATGATCTCAAACTAAATAATTATGTTTTTGGTATAAAATTGAATAAACTGAAAACCGATGGTATATAAACCAAATCAAACTGAAGTACATATAGATTTAGAATAGTAGTTATATTTTAATGATCGAAATACCAAAAAATCGAGCCGAACCGAAACCCGATATCCGGATTGAACACCTCTATTCCGAATGAAACCGAACTATTGTTTCATTTTTAAAAACATAATAAAAATTATAGCTTCATCCCGCGCAAGGCGCGGGTCTTATCCTAGTACGTTTTATTTAACAACACAAGGTGTACCAGTTTAATGAAATAATTCAACCGAATGAAACAACACAAGGTGTACCAGTTTAATGAAATAATTCAACCGAATGAAATTCAGGTGATGATTGTTTGTTTGGTTTTTAGATTTTAGTTTTTGGCTTTTAGTTTTTAGTTTTTAGTTTTTGACTTTGCTGTAGATTTTGGTTTTTTGAAAAACTTGAATGGTGATTTTAGATTTTGGTTTTTGTTTTAGAAATTAAAATAAATTATTAATAGTAAAATATTCTTATGAATCAATAAAAACAAAATTATCATTAGTGTCATGAAAAGTAAATAACTTAATGAAAACTTAAAATGTAAAAAAATATAAAAGTATTATTAATATAATTGCTTCATTTAAAAATATTAAATTTTATATTTACAGGAAATACACAATTATTTAAATTAATAATTATATTTTACATAATAATTTAGAAAATATACTATTTCCATCTCAAATTTTGTTACGTTTTATATAAACCAAATATTACTAAAAATATTTAGATTTTCAACTTTTAATTTTAAAATTTTAAGTAAAAATAATTTGCAACCAAATTGTTTGGTAAAAATAATTTTTAATACTATATAATTTTACACATAAAATAGTGCTAATTAATAATTAGGTTTTGTACAAAAACAGGTTGCAATTTATTTTTACTAAAAAGTTTTTAAAATTAAAATTAAAAAAAAAAATCTAAAAATATATAAAATAAGAAAATGTTTTCACTAATATAAATTATTTTGTAGTTTTAGAATTTAAATCTTCAATGATAGAGAAATAGTTTTCTTGACTATAAGTGATATAGAATAGTTATTATTTCATCAATAATATCTTTTAATTTAATTATCTATGTTAATGCATAATTATAGTAATATTAATATTTCAACAAAAAGAAAAAAAAATAACTATAAGAAACAATGTTAAGTCACATACTATTGCTGGAAAAACCAAGAAAACATGGTTTTTGGTTTTTATGAAGAGTTAGGTAGTTATTCCAAAATCTGGTTTCCCTAAATTTTAGGAAATCTATTTTCTTAAAATCTTGATTGGTAAAAAATTAGTTTCTACAAAATCAAAAACCAAAAACCAATTTAAAAACTGGAAACAATCAACCTCTGAGATGCTAAGGACATTTTTATCCTCTTAGGAGGATTATTAATTCGGGGATCGACAAAAACCATGGTTCTTAGGAAGTTTCTTAACTTGGGGATACACAAAAACTATAAAAACTGATTACAAAAAATTTCAACTAAAAATCGATTTAAATGGATTTTTTGCACTATTCGCGAACCCACTGATATGTGGCGGTCCGCGATTGGTTTATTTTTTAAATTTTATCTTTTAATCAAACAAAAAAAATAAGAAATTCAAATAGGTTTTAGGAATAAAAGTGCTCTTAGAACCATATTTTAAGAACCCCAGATTAATCATGCTCTAAGGAAAAAATAAAAGAAAAACTCTCTTTGGCTTGTCAAAAATTATGCGATCCTCTAGCCGTTGAATTTCATATATAATCCAAGGGTGCAAAAACCTCTTAAGGAAACCTTAATAGGGATGATTGGTAAGTACTACAACTTATTTTTGTACCGCCACTTTTATTTGCCAATCGTACTTAAGAAATAATTTATATGGTTTTGGAAATCAAGTTTTGTAGAGTATTATATTTAGTGCTTTGAAAGAATTTTATAAATTGATATATGGTGTTTTGGCATATTTTAACAATGTTTTCTAAAATATTTTTTATGTTTTTATCAAGTCTTTTTAATCATTTTTGATTCATGACAGGTCTGGAGTTGCACTAAATAAGAGATGGACCAGCTTAAATAAAAGAGACAGAAAACAGTGCAGTTTGGTGATTTTTACTTAGAACAGTCTGAACTGATTGTTTCTAAGTGAACGGAAAAAATAGTTTGGAATCAGTCTATAAATATCACTACAATTTGATATTAGTATTTTTTATATTTAATTTTAATGTATATAATATCTTTTTCATAAGCATACAATGGATATAGGGCTCTAATGAAAATTAAATTGATGAATGTAAGAATGAGTTTTCTTAATAGGTTATAATAAAATTAAAGATTAAATATAGTTTTAAGCTCAAAAATTCAATGACTAGATGACCTTTAATGAAATTGAAGTTTGTTGTTAAAATCAAGGACAATTTAGGTAAAATTAACATTTTCATTAAAAGAGAAAAATAGGAATGATCATGTTTTAATACTCCCTCCGTTTTATATTAAGTGTCGTTGTAGAGAATTTTTTGTGTTACAAAATAAGTGTCGTTTTCGGTTTTCAATGCAAAATTTATTAATTTTATTATGTAATTTGTTTTTCTATTGGTTAAAATATGGTTAGGTGTGTGGGTAATTGTGTTTTTATATAAGAAATATGTAAAATTAATTGTTTCCTTAATCCGTGTGCATAGCTGTAGAGTGACACTTATATTGAAACAGAGGGAGTAGTATGTTTTAATTAATAGTATTGATGTTAATATTGTTTATGTTTCGCAAAAAGTGTTAGTTTGACATACTTCACGGAAATTAAGAAAATTATAAAATATACTAATATATTTCTATTTAATGTATAATTAATTAAGTAAAATTAATTTAAATGAAACTTTATTAGTTATTTAAAAGGGTAAAAGATAAATTTAATGTGTAAAAGTACATTGAAAATGTAGAATAACATTTTTTCTAAACAAAAGAAAAAAAATCTAAAGTGACATTTATTATGAAATAGAGGAAGTAGTATTGATTGAACATTGTGTTGCCACCGGGTCTTCTTGATTTCTCTTAAAAACATACTTTGTCGTTACAACAATCAATTCAATTGTTCTCTGAAATTAAGTTATTATTATTTTTTGGTTAACAAGTTATTAATTGTTCTATTGTTGAGTTAATTGTTATACGTTTTATTTGACAAGAGGTACATGAGCAAATGAAAAAAAGAATCACTTATCATGGATGCGATAGAAGGTAAAGAAAACATGAGAGGGAACATATGTATAATACATTCTCTTCATTAAGCGTCTTTAGGATGGTAGAGAACTTGCACCGAGAATGACATTGATAGGGCCAAAAGCTAACAGACCTTCCTATCTTGAGACGTGAGAAATCTCCAAGTACACATCGTACATGCAAAGTGATTTCACAATCGTAGCATGTATAAAACCATTTACATGGTTTTATTTCATTTTCACAACTGTCGCACCATTTGTTGTTTTCCACCTTTTCCTCTAAATATAAAGTGAGAGGGTGCTCTTCTTTCACGTGCCATATCTTTTTTGCAAAGAAGCACAATAAAAACACAACACAAAATCACAAGCATCACAACGGAGAACATGACCATTCACAACATCATGGCATCCGTCGCAATAGTGACTTTTATTTTCATGAAAATATAGTGGATGTGAATGGCTATTGTGGTCGAATGGCTCAGAAAGGGAACCACAATGTACGTCTTTGTAACTCGGGTATCGTGATTGTGATTTGTACAGCAAACCACCAGATATTGTTCTACATAGGTGGCAGCATATATTATGAGGAGCACGAGCTTCAAACATGTATAGTACAATGTCAAAGACAAATCTTTTCCTCGTAGGAAGATTAGCACATTTTCAATGAAGAACGTAGCCACATTCATCACAAACGTAGATGGACTGAAATCCAACCGGATACATACATGCATCACATTGTAGCCATCGATTACTATGAGTGACATTTTCTTTGTTAAGCCTTAAAGTATGGTATCCATGACTGAAATGAACTATTAAATCATCACCCACCACCTTGAATGGTGCAATATATTTTGTATCATCTGGAATCTCTTCTAATTCAACACCATCCCATACACCATTTCTTACCACACGTTGTAAATGAGCTGCATAGCCTGGACAAACAGAGCACGAATATGCCCCATGATATTGACTTAAACTTTGGTGACAAACTCCACATTTCAAATAACCATGGCCGAGATGACGAGTGAAAGACATGCGATGATCATGACGATTGATGTTGATGACACGAGGTAAATAGATACACGCTCCATGGATAAGAAAAGCGCATAAAACACACACATAAGGCATCTCGTCGTCTTCTTCCCCACAAACGTCACAAGTAAATGGCATTTTCTTTGGAAAGAGGTTAAGTGGATGTTTGTGAGTCTTGGTATGCTCAACCACTAGGGGAGGCGGGTTTTTGAAGCAAATAAGCCAGATGCTGAAGTTACAGATGGAACAGTGAGAAATGAACTTTTCTGCTGCTGCTAGACAGGAAATACAAAACTTCTCGGCACCACCCGTAAGTGATTCAACTGCAATGAGTTGAAGAGGGTGATTAGAGTGACAAGGATGATTTACCTTTTTCGAGAGATGGACACAATCTAAATGGAAGTACAGATGGCACTGGGGACATGAATAGGATGGTCCATAAATAGACTGCTCACATATCTCACACAGAGACTTCATATATAGTTCCTTCTCCAAATAAACAAGTGGATGGTCATGACACAAGGCATGTTCGATAGCACGCAGGGGTGAAATGTATCAAATGTATCTCGTATACGCATGTGTAGCAACGATAATATGGGGTCAATATATGATCTCCACAAAGATCACATAGAGTATAAGTCTGGCCGGTTGTCAACACGAGAGGGTAATGGGGATGGGAGGGACAGATGATCCTTTTTGGGACTTCGGCACACTCCTTATGAAACTTAACTTGACAATTTTTTGATTGCAATAGTAGCCCCCGTAGATTACTCCACCTACACGGCAGCCTTACATTCACCCCTAATAAAGCGAGCTGAAGGGAAAAGAGGATGCTCGTGTGAATTCATAATGTGAGAAAAAAACGAAGAGATTTTGTTAAGTAATGATAATTTTTTTGTTAACGTAAAGTAGTACTGATAATCAGAAAAGGATCATCACCGTGTTTATATATACTGTAGTATTATTTTTCTAAGACAACTTTACGTAAACCATAATTCTCTTTTCAATGAAATAAAAGAATCAATTAAATTCTTCTTTCATCAAAATACGACAATGGGAGAATGACCGTCTCGCAAAACGTACGTTAAGTGAATGAGTCATATCAGAAACGTTGAGATAATCTCCGAAGAAATCTGAAAATATGTTTTTCTTTCAACATCGAAATATGTTTTATGTCAAGAAAAAAAAAGAAAAGGAACTAAAAAATATGCTTTCCTTCAACGCTAAACAGAACAAATGCATATTTTTTTATGGTTATAGCTCTGATACAAATTTCTTGAGGGTATTAGTTATTACTTTGCTGAGAAGTGAGCATTTGTTCTTTTACGTTTTGAAGCAATCGTTTAATCGAGAAGTGATGATGATTTGTTTGTGTAATGGAAAGTAACTGCTTTCCACGTAGACAAAATTTAGGCCATATTCCGAGTCCAGCTGTTTAATATGTTTTCTAAGTAGGACTTGGCAACAATACTTGTTACTCGACTTGTACTTGCTATTTGGCTCGTACTCGGTTTGAAAAATCAAGTACTTAACGTTGTCAAGTCAAGTACTAAATATGAAAATCATATTAATTGCAAGTATAAATCAAGTATCAAGTATCAAGTATCATAATATTTTTTAATACTCGGCTTGATACTTGTTTTATTACTTGTTTATTGATTTTTAAAATATATACTACTCTTCAAAATATTTGTTTTACTACTAATATTGTAATAAAAATAAAAAATATATTATTTTTAAGATATTTATGTAATGTATGATTATTACAAATGAAACATATACACTCACTAAATTAAATTTAAAAGTATATGAAAAATAAAAATATTTATTCCATGTTAACTGAACTTATATGTTTTGGTATATTTAAAAGTTTTAAATCCAAGTAAACAAGTATAAGTATTATCAAGTAACATACAAGTATTTAAAATATAGACAAGTACTCGATTAACTAAGTATTTGATCGAAACAAGTACAAGTACAAGCAAAAAATTATAATGCTTCCACAAAGCAAGTCAAGTAGCAGATAGGTAGGACGGAAAATGCAAGTACCCGACTTGCGCTCGGGCCTATTTCTGAGATATATGTACATAAAACTAATAAGTGGGTAAACAAGATCATAATGTAACTTGACAAAACATCTTCATAAACAAAATGTCACTTCCACAGGCTCATCATCTCTCTCAAAAAAAATCCAAATCTTAACCCAAATCAATTCGAATCCGAGCTCTCACAGCAGGTCCTTGGTTCTCGATCTCCGACTCATCTCCTAAAAGCGAACCAATCTCTTTAATCACATCATGGTCTCTGTAATCCCCAGCGATTCCAATCATTTCCACCCAGAAGCTGATGAATTTCAAGAAATTAGGGTTTCACGTGCGGTAAACCTATCGAGCACAAGCATCCAGTCGTTGAACGACCATGGATCTTGACTAAAGCACCCAGAGAAGATCAGATTCCGACTCGAAAATGTAAAAAAAAAAAAAAAAAACTTGAATACCAAAACAAAAAAAATCACTCACCAGCTAGTTACTACAATTATTCATCTGCGTTTACTAGTTACAAGAAATTAAACCAACAATGGGACAGCAGAAGTAACCTATATATATATAGTATATATATGAGACTAGCAAATATAAATCTGGCATCATAAACTCACAACAAACACATACTTCCTACAGAGCTGACAAAAACACAAGTTAACAAGTTTGAGATCAGAACAATTACACATTGCAAGTAAACAAATTCAACTAGCAACTACGAATCTACGATAGACATAACTTACATATATTTCATTTCATCGTGAGACCATAAACACTAGAAATAAATTCTACGAAAATTAAGTTAATTGATCAATTTAACACACTCAATTGCTAAAAAAGAAGACTTTCAATTATAAAATACGCATAGGATTGTAACACATAAGAGATGAAACATAGATTCCGAAACATATCAATACTTACAAAACTAGATTGCAAACGAAACGATACTGGAAAAACACGAAAGAACATTTCCCTAAACCCTAAAATTCAGACATTCGAAACAAAAGACCAAACCCAAACACATCCTTCAAGAGCTCGTGAACTTCGTGACAGCCTTAGTCCCCTCGGAGACAGCATGTTTCGCCAACTCACCAGGCAACACAAGTCTCACCGCGGTCTGAATCTCCCTGGAAGTAATCGTCGGCTTCTTGTTGTACCTCGCAAGCTTGGAAGACTCACCCGCGAGCTTCTCGAAGATGTCGTTGATGAAACTGTTCATGATCCCCATGGCCTTGCTCGAGATTCCGATGTCGGGATGAACCTGCTTCAGGACCTTGAAGATGTAGATCTTGTAAGTCTCCACGCTCTTCTTCGACCGCTTCTTCTTCTTGTCTCCGGCGACGGCGGGATCCTTGGGGAGCTTCTTCCCGGCCTTTGGTTTCTTCTCCGCTGGAGCTTTCTCGGCTTTTGATTTGTCTTCAACTGGTTTCTTCTCTGCTGGCTTCTTCTCTGCCTTGGGCGCCATTGATTCTAGGTAGCAAAGAACAAATCTGAGATTCGAGATTAGGTTTTAGAAAATGCTTTGTATTGGTTGTGAGTTGTGGTATCTACAATGGCTTGAGCGGTTAGGTTTTATATACATCGAAGGGATTTGATATTATTGGATTAAATAGATTGACGCGGATCGGTGTCTAAGCCGTTGGATCTTCTTTGTTATCGACGGTTATTAAAAAAGAAAAAAGGAAAGGTCTCAATAGTGGGACTGCTGACGTGTCGAGTTTGGCGCTCCTGAAATTTTCATTTTCCCGCTCCGGCCCAGTTTTCTATATCGGCCCATCTATTTTAAATGAATCCAGACTAAAGCCCATTATAAATTAGTGAGACTACCCGACCCGACCCGCCCGGTTCCAGGATATCTCGATTTGTTTTCACAACAGAAACAAATGCTACTCTCTCCGGTGAACCACCCTCTTTGATGAAGCTCCCTCGCACGATTCCATCACTCTCAAGCTCTCATTTCCTTCACACCTCCAGAAACGTAACCTCAGTGATCGAATCCTCTCAAAAAGATTCGCAATTCGTCGATGCCGTCAAAAGAATCGTGCGTGGGAAACGAAGCTGGGAGATCGCATTGAGCAGAGACCTCGTCTCGAGACGATTGAAGCCAACCCACGTCGAAGAGATCCTGATCGGAACCCTAGATGAACCCAAACTCGGTCTAAGGTTTTTCAATTTCCTCGGCCTTCACAGAGGATTCGACCACTCGACGGCGTCGTTTTGCATCTTGATCCATTCCTTGGTCAAATCCAATCTCTTCTGGCCAGCGTCGTCGCTGTTACAGACGCTTCTCCTTCGTGGGCTTAACCCAAGTGAGGCTTTTTACTCCCTTTTTAGCAGTTACGAGAAATGTTGTAAGCTTAGTTCGAATTCAAGCTCGAGTTTTGATTTGTTGATTCAGCATTATGTAAGAATTAGGAGAGGTTTAGATGGTGTTTTGGTGTTTAGGATGATGACGAAATCTGGTTTATTACCTGAAGTTAGAACCTTGAGTGCGTTGTTACACGGTTTAGTTCATTCTAGGCATTATGGTGTGGCGATGGAGATGTTTGAGGAGATGATCAGTGTTGGTGTTCGTCCTGATGTGTATATATACTCAGGGGTTATACATAGCTTATGTGAGTTGAGAGATCTCTCTCGAGCTAGAGAGATGATTGTTCGTATGGAGGAAAGTGGGTGTGATTTGAGTATAGTTCCGTATAATGTGTTGATTAATGGGCTTTGTAAGAAGCAGAGGGTTTGGGAGGCTGTTGAGTTAAAGAAGAGTTTATCTAGAAAGGATCTGAAGCCAGATGTTGTGACATATTGTACTTTAGTCCACGGGTTGTGTAAAGTGCAGGAATTTGAAGTGGGATTGGAGATGATGGATGAGATGTTATGTTTGAGATTTAGTCCTAGTGAAGCTGCAGTTTCAAGTTTGGTAAAAGGGTTAAGGAAGAGGGGGATGATTGAAGAGGCGCTTAACTTGGTTAAAAGAATAGCGGAGAGTGACGTGTCTCCTAATCTGTTTGTGTATAATGCATTGCTTGACTTATTGTGCAAATGTAGAAAGTTTGACGAAGCTGAGTTGGTGTTTGATAGGATGGGGAAGATTGGCTTGTGTCCGAACGGTGTGACTTATTCAGTTTTGATAGATATGTTTTGCAGAAGAGGGAAACTTGACACTGCCTTTAGTTTCCTGGGGAAAATGATTGATTCTGGTTTGAAACCAACTGTTTATCCATACAATTCTCTGATTAATGGACACTGCAAGTTCGGTGACATTAGTGCAGCTGAGAGTTTCATGGCGGAGATGATTAATAAAAAGTTGGAGCCAACAGTGGTAACATACACATCACTGATGGGTGGATATTGCAGCAAAGGGAAAACACACGATGCTCTTAGACTCTATCATGAGATGACAGGGAAAGGTATTGCGCCGAGTATCTACACATTCACCACGCTTATATCCGGTCTTTTTCGAGGCGGGTTGATTCGTGATGCAGTAAAGCTATTTAACGAGATGGTTCAATGGGACATTAAACCAAATAGAGTGACTTATAATGTCATGATTGAAGGTTATTGCGAGGAAGGAGACATGGGTAAAGCTTTTGCGTTGCAGAGTGAGATGATAGAGAAAGGTATTGAACCAGATACATTTACCTATAGATCGTTGATACACGGACTGTGTCTAACAGGTCGAGCATCTGAAGCCAAAGAGTTTGTAGATAGTCTTCACAAAGAGAACCATGAGCTGAATGAGATATGCTATACCACACTCTTACATGGGTTTTGCAGAGAAGGAAGATTAGAGGAGGCGTTAAGTGTTTGTGAGGAGATGGTACAAAGAGGGGTGGATTTAGACCTTGTGTGTTACGGTGTTCTTATAGATGGAAGTTTAAAGTACAAAGATCGAAAGATGTTTCTTGGACTTCTAAAGGAGATGCATGGTAAAGGACTCAAGCCTGATGATGTGATCTATACAAGTATGATTGATGCAAAAAGCAAAACGGGAGATTTTGAGGAAGCATTTGGGATATGGGATTTGATGATAACCGAAGGATGTGTACCTAATGAAGTCACTTACACTGCTGTTATCAATGGATTATGCAAAGCAGGATTTGTAAATGAAGCTGAGATTTTACGTTCAAAAATGCTGTCTCCTAACCAAGTAACATATGGTTGTTTTCTTGACATTCTCACCAAAGGAGAAGGAGACATGCAGAAGGCTGTTGAGCTCCATGATGCTATATTGAAAGGGCTTTTAGCTAACACCGCTACGTACAATATGTTGATCCGTGGGTTTTGTAGACAGGGGAGAATGGCTGAAGCTTCTGAGCTTCTGACGAGGATGACAGGGAATGATGTTTCGCCTGATTGTATAACCTACACAACGATGATCTATGAGTTTTGTAGGAAGAATGACGTGAAGAAAGCGATTGAGTTATGGAACTCGATGATGGAAAGAGGTGTAAAGCCTGATAGAGTAGCGTATAACACTATTATACACGGTTGTTGTTTGTCGGGGGAGATGGAGAAAGCCATTGAATTGAGGAATGAGATGTTGAGACATGGATTGAAGCCTAACTCCAAAACATGCGGAGAAACTATGTTGAATGATTCTAGTTCGAATGACCCATTTTGTAATTGTATTAGTTGAAACATGCATTGACATCTCAATCAGTTAAAAATAGAAAATAATATTATCAGTCTGAACCCCTGTTTCCTTTTGGCCTTCAGTTCCAGAAACCTTAGCTTGCAGTCATCCTGGACTGCCATTACCGACACAGCATCAATACTTGGGATGATTTCTTTTAATGAGTTTTTTTATCTTTCTCAAATTACCCTTAGTGATATGAACAAAAAAATTTTTTTTTTTTAATTTTTATTTTCATTAATGACAATATAGTCTTTTGGTTTTTTGGCATAAAAACAATATAATAATAGATTTTATTAATGTGCTAAATTCACCTTTTAATTATTTATGAAATTTCTTTTAATTATTTATGAAATTTCTTTCAAAAATAAACATATCAGCTTTAATTGGCATAGTTAGAGCCTATGTTGCACGGAAGCTTCATCAAACGTGTGCTTCCCGTTTCGGAATCGGAATCGGTACCTTTGGTAGAGGGGTCAAATGACCCATGTCAAATTTTATAAACAAAAAAATTTACTTGGATTTTGGAAAGAAAACTATGATTTACCAACTGACCCATGTAATATATGTATATATGATGAAATTGACCCCTCTAAAAGATTTTCTTGGCTCTGCCATTGTATATATATATGAGTTTTGATGCAATATAATAGTTTGTTTTTTTAACAAATATGTATTTGCAACATTCAAATAGCAAAACACTGAAATGTCACATTTTCTTGCAATTTTATGTTTATAACAAATAATTATTAGAGCGAGCGACAACGTTGGATGAAGTAGATCCGGTAAGCAAGAGCCATGAACAAACGGTAGAAGAGAGTTCTTTACACGTAAACACACAAGAGACCACACCACCCGTGGATCCAAACGCCATAACTGGGACACCAGATTCCAGATCTACAACTTGGAAAGCCGTTTGGGGAGAGGGGTTGTGGAATTCATCGACGAACGGGATCAGAGCAGGGATGACATTTGCATCAGGAGGGTTTGACGGCTCTGGCGGTTCGGTGAGAATGAGAGACTTGAGCGATAATGGAGGATTTATGCACGGAGGCGGATCTGGTGGGGTTCTTGACCGCGACGGAGGAGGAGCTTTAAGCATTGACGCCATGGAAGAGAAGAAAAATGAACATCTTCAAGAGAAGGTAGATTGAGCGCCGGATCTGGTACGGAGGGAAGCCATCAAGCGGAGGCGTCTAGGGAGGCGGGCCTGGGAGCTTTTTGATGATTATTAGACTATTATACCACCATTGTAATACAACATTTTTTGTATTGAGTTCAGTGAGCTAAGTTGACTTGATTTCCCGCTAATGTAGGGTCCAAAGCCAGTTGTTCGCATATGGCTTTAAAAGAACTAATTCCAAATGCATAGACATCAGATTATCAGCCATCTAACTTTTTATACAAAATAATTTAAATCTTATGATTTTGTTTTGGAAAATTTCACTGCCTGGATAATGACTGCCGGAATTCAACAGAGTTTCTGAGAAACTTGTTTCGAAGAGTCCAGCCAACAACATCAGCTATAACTACTTGTTTTTTTTTTTAACTTAGGCTTTCAGTATAAAACTACTTGTTTCAAAAAAAAAACATGATGACTTACTAGGTATAAAACTAATAGACAAGATATGTGCTACTCAATATTTAAGTACTTAACCACCGTTATTTATGAATAATAGAGCTTTGTCTGCGATTATATCCATTTGTTTTTTACTTTTTGAATTTCCATATAAATGTGAAATTATTATTATAAACATCCAGTTGAAACCACATAAAATGAAGTGATGGTGATAAAACTGGATGTATTTATTCATTTCACGAATCCTTAACCGCGCAAACTGTTTTTTTTTTTAATTGTAAAAAAATATATTATTATTTTCTAAGTTTTTTTGTTAAAAATCTTTCATCTGAAATTGATATCCCATATTTTATTCTCATATTTTACTTATGTTTTCTATTTAATATGATATATTGTTCTCATAATTTGCTCAACGATATATTTTGCTTATGTTTTTTTATGTAAAACTATGATTCAAAAGTATTGATATACTTTAGATATATTACTATCCAGGTTGATATTTTGAATTGGTAATTGGGATTAAAAAGTCTTTACATGTAATAATATAAAACTATAGTATAAAAATGTCAATCTACATGCTGAGATAATAAATCAATATATAATTCAAAATTTTAACAAATCAAAATTGTTACTTATTTAAGATTTTAAACCTATTAAATTATATCATTATGATTTTTAATGTTGCATTTGCTCTTACCTTGTGAAGCCAAATACCTCTACTAATATTTTTCCCCATTATCATTATCCTATCCATCTTTAATAAATCTATTAATCTATATTTCTTTGGTTTTGTGGTTAATGTGGGATTTCTACTGAATTTCTACTGTTATTGCTGCTCTTTTCCATATATCTTTATTTGTTTATTTGCATAAGAATCTTATGAAAATTTAAAGAACCAAATTACTGACAGAATAAAGTAGACAACAAGTGTGTATATGCTGATAGTTGAAAGATTGCGTAAAATGAGCAATAGTGGACAACTGCCAATGGTTGGATTTATGTTTCAACTAATCAAAAATGACAACTATATATGACTAATGTTTTTAGATTTTCAAATATTTTCTGGACCATATATGCTCGATTGAGCAAGCAGTGTTACATTCGAACTTAAAATTCTTGGATTGATCCAAATATCATATAAACTTGTTTAGAACATTTCAGTAGCCATGAATCAGATGAAAGTTTAACAAATCTGGAGATCCATAAGACACGCTAGTAAATCGATTATTAAGATTTAAGAACATACAAAAGCATCTCGTGGATCTGTCTACTAATAAGTAGAATATTAGTAAAATAGCCTAACCTATTTTGTTATATGTTGTGACAATAGTTTAAACCACTACTATATCATTAGATACATAGATTAACGAAGACGAAGATAAAGACACACTGTGTCAATAAGATTCATCTTTTGGTAGAGGTTTTAGGTTTCTTACACAATGGTAGAATAGCACAAGCCAAATCTCTTTTTTAAGTTTAAAGCAAAACACTGCAAGGACCAAAAAAAAAAAAGACATAGGAAGACAAAGACCAATGAAATGAAGCTGTTTTGGTTGGTGCCTTCACAGCAAACTTAAAGAACAAGCATATCATTCGGTAATAGTAGGATAAAAAAAGTTGGTTTCAACCAATTTTTTTTAGAGGATATCTTTCCTCAGTTGGTTCGGCTCTTGAAAACATCAAGATCCATCTCAGTTGGATCGGTTGCTTGAAGCTCTACTTGAATTCCATCAAGCTCACGCTTGAACCTATCCTTAGAGCTGGCGTAGATCATCTTGCTCCTCACTTTTGCTGTGTCCGGAGACCTTTGTGCCAAAAACAACAAGATGGTTTTCAAAAAACAAGGTGAAAGCAAAAGATATAACAGTTATTCTACAAACACTTACCATGCGACGAAGAAGATCTTGCTCTTTTGGCAACTCTCAGCAGTGACGAAATCGAAATCGAAAACAGCGTATCTGCATTCATCAGCAGGGAGACTTTTGGCAAAGTCCTCATGGGATTGACCAGGCTCTCCTAGTTTCTCCACGACCACTTGCTTCTGCGCCTCCTCGATCTTGTAAACGATGAAACGGAAAGTACGCTTGGCTTTGAGTTCGAGAAACTTGAGCTTGCAGTCATCGTGGACTGCCATACCTGACGCTGCATTAGCCTGGTTGTTACCAAAAACAAAAACAAAAGAACAATAAGACACAAGTAAACTCTCTTCAAACACACACACACAAATAAACATAAACACTCTTCAAACACATCAATTAAGAGAGATCAAAGGGAGAAACACACATGGAATAAAAACAGATGTTTTATGATTTCAAAAAATCGATTTGTTTAACAAAAATAAAGCACAGTGATATCGTAGTTCGATTCCTAGCCTTAGATCAGTCTTTCTTATGACTATACAACTCATGAATCTTAGAGATCTAAACAAAGGAACGAGTATATCTCCAGATCTAATCAAATCAAACTTTGGGCGAAAACCAAAATCCGAAGAATCAAAAAACAAAAATGGAACTGGAGTAACTCTAATCGAGTAGCTGGAATCAGAGAAAAGTAAAATCGAGGGCTCACCATGGTTGAATCAAATTAGTTTGAGAGACGAAGAAGAAGGGAGTCTTTGGGTGTGCGTCTTTTCTCTTCCTTTTCCTCAGATTTATGCGGAAGCCTATTTAGTCCGAATGATTATATGTTGGGTTTTTATTATTTTTTTAATTTAATACATAAGCATGATAAAAAGCACAACCTATTTCAAAATTATAATTGTTTAATAATAAAGCTAATAAAAGTATAGTGTCATAAATTTTGATTTTGAAATGAAGGTAACATATTTTTTTTGGGTCAATTGTGTTCAAACGTTATGATATTATTCTACTGTGATTCTAATTCATTAGTGAATTACAACCACTTTTACTTAAAAGAAATTATTAGAAATATGAAATATCACAAATTGAGTAGCATTTTCCAAAAATATCACCAATAAAAAAATATACTAACATTTATATTTAATCTTTACTTATTATTTTCAGATTTTATTACTAAGAGGTTGGAATTGGATTTATAAATATTCAATAATTATTTTTAAAAATAATTTAATATTATTTTATCATAAATTAATAATATTTGTGAAAATAATCATTTTAATGATAAATTTGAAAATGATATTAAATTTACCCTAAAATTGAAATTTCTCTTTTATTTAATGGATGGTTTGTATTAGATTCAAATTCATTTGTATAATCGATAACACACGAACAATATGTATGATTCCGATAATAATAGCCATGTTCGTTTAACGAATTCAGCGGCGGATCTAAATTTAAAAGAAAAAGAAAAGAGTATTCAAAAAAAAAGAGAAGAACACTGACACGCATCTCTATTTTCAGTCGTAAAAAAAAAATGAAAAACAATCGTCGTTATTTTTTAGCTTCTGCGGTAACAGCTAAAAGTTTTATTTTTCATGATACAACATCTCTATTTTCAATTCATTTAATCAACGATGAAGAAACCTATGAACAAATCTCATACACTAATATTGAACGCTGTGTCCATTAAACGAACATGGCTAATGTGTTCAACAATTAATATAGTTATACCTTGATGTCAGAATAATGAAATTATTTGCTTCATCCTAATTTTTGTATGTTTTTTTTTTAATTCTCCTTAATGCTTTTCACAAACTAAACTAAAGTAAACTAAACTATATGCAAGATTATTATATGGTGGTGATTAATAATAATATCATAAAGTACTTATTAATTATGTGAACACCCATCAAGAACAGCTCATAAGTTTTTTTCTCATTGTAGAGATTTTTTTTAAAAAAGGAGGATTAGTTTCCTATCTTTTAAAGGAAGGAATAAAATGAGAGGTGGAAGAGGCATATGGCTCTCTTTGGGCATCTCAGGTGTGGCTCCACTTTCGGCTCGGTGATCATGATAACCTGTGATGGAAGCCAGCTGAGCGGAGCTGGAATATTCCTTTCAAGGATAACCACGCATGTGTAATCATGCTTACACGCGCTACACATCATCTTTGTGTTGATTCCTTAGCCAAAAAAAAAAAAAAAAGCCAAAAACATAAATCAGCGCATTAACACATCTCAGCTAATTAGCAAATCATCCAAAACTATATAAAATCCACATTTGAATTGTTACTTTGCAGAATGGAATGATGTGGAACGTATTATTTTATCAATTCTTACATTTACCATTTATCTTGAATCAAATGGAAATATGGAACGAACATTTCATTAGTTCTACAAAAGGTATGAATTAGATATGCTTTTTTCAAAAAAAAAAAAAGGTATGAATTAGATACATTTATTCCAATTTTATATATTTCGTTTGTCTTATTTCATTCAGTTTATCTCATATATTCATTATTATGGTTTTTACATACAATATTTATTCTATTAAAATAGAGTCATTCTTTTATCTACTGATACAAGTTGTCATTTAAATTTGGACTTTTTCTAGAGTGTTGCAAATAATACAAGTTATATAATTGATTGAATCGCATTCCTTAAATTAAACCGACGGTTATTTATAGAATAGGGTTTTGGGCTTACTTTTGTTTTTATGACATTTAATTGTTTGGTTTTTGGGCTTAGTATTAAAGAAAAACTCCAAAAACAATAAATAAATAAATTTTTCACCTTAATGGATCAAAAATCAATTACTATTTTCAGGCCCAAAAATATTTAATATTTTCAACAAAACAAAATTATCTATTATTAATCACTTATTTAAATCATGTACTTTAAAACATGTTAGTATTTTATGTTAATATTTTTAGCCCAAAAATATTTAATATTTTCAACAAAACAAAATTATCTATTATTAATCACTTATTTAAATCATTACTTTAAAACATGTTAACATTTTTTTTATTTTAAATAACAATCACTCTATCTTGATAAATATTAAAAGTAACTTTTAAATAATTTATTCTTTTATTTTTCTTAAATACTTTACAGATTTAAAAAAAAATGTAAAGCAAAACCAAAAACCAAATCTAAAAACTAAAATCCAAAACCAAAAGCTGAAAACGCAGGTTATATTTTTTGCTTTTTTTATTACAAATAAACTATTTCAAAAAATTTAGAAAATTATTTTGTCATCTTTTCAGTTTTAAATTACATGTTCGATTAATTGAGATTTGTTTGTTGGTAATATCAGTTCCAACTAACTTAGCAGGTCTAAAAATTAAAAACTCAAACCAAAAGCTCAAAATCAAAAATAAAAACTTAAAAACTAAAAACCAAAAACAAAAATTTAAAACAAAATCTAAAAATCAAAACTAAAACTAAAAATCAATGAAAAACAACTATCACCACAAGTTTTGGTGAACTGATATTATCCCAAAACATTCTTCAAATTAAGACAAAACTTAATTACATAAATTTTTAATCATAAAAAATTTCTACGCTTGAATTATATTTTTTACTTTTTTATTACAAAATAAACTATTTCAAAAAATTTAGAAAATTATTTTGTCATCTTTCAGTTATAAATTACATGTTCGATTAATTGAGATTTCTTTGTTGGTAATATCAATTCAAACTAACTCAGCGGATCTAAAAATTAAAAATTCAAACCAAAAGCTGAAATCAAAAATAGAAACTTAAAAATTAAAACCCAAAAATCAAAATCTAAAACAAAATCTAAAAGTAAAAACTGAAACTAAAAACTAATGAAAAACAATCATCACCACAAATATTGGTGAACTGATTTTATACCAAAATATTCTTTGAATTAAGACAAAACCCCAATTGTATAAATTTTTAATCATAAAAAATTGGGGTAATATCAGTTCAAACTAACTCAGCGGATCTAAAAATTAAAAACTCAAACCAAAAGCTGAAATCAAAAATAGAAACTTAAAAATTAAAACCCCAAAAATCAAAATCTAAAACAAAATCTAAAAATAAAAATTGAAACTAAAAACTAATGAAAACAATCATCACCACAAATTTTGGTGAACTGATTTTACACCAAAACATTCTTTAAATTATGACAAAACTCCAATTATCTAAATTTTAATCATAAAAAAATTTCGCGTTTTTAAGCGCTGATCAAAATCTAGATCATTCTTATATTTACCATTCGCATTCAAAACAAATTGCGTTAATGTCTGTCCATTAGTATAATGACTGCGAGAAGCAACATCTATGTGCTGAATGACATCCTTGGGTTCTTGTAAGAACTACCGATATTCCATAAAAATAATATAACTAAATTTGCTAAGTTTTTAAATATTCATTTTTTCACTATCTAGTTTAATATCTCCTTAATTATTATGCTCACATATAAAAAATTTAAAACTGTACTTGTTTTAATATCCAAAACTATTTATTTTATTAAAAACTTCTAATTTTATTTTAAGATTTAGAAAATAAGGTAAATAATTATGAAGAGAAAGTTTAAAATTTAATTTTGAAGGATAAATAAATATATTTGTTTTCTATTTGAGAAAACAAATTAAATTAAATATTTAAAACTTAAATTTTTTATTACAAAATTAAAATTATAAACAGTTTTGTGACTTTTATTTCTCGAACATAAAATAAATAATTTCAGAGTTTTTCTTTTGTAAATTTTAGAGATTTGTTTTTTAAAAAATGGTTGGAAACTCATTAGTATTATTAATTAAAATAAACAAAGCTTAGATATTAAAATTGACATAGTTTAAATTTTCTATATTAAAATTACCAAAATAATTAGTTCATTTATTAAGCTGGATAGTAAAAGAAATTTGGATATTAAAAAATTAACAAAATTCAGTCAAGATTTATTTTATGGAGTTTTCTTAAAATAAATAATATATTAAAGAGAGTTTCGTTCAAGAAAACTCACTGGTGGCAACGAAAAACAAGGTGACTACATTGTAGTTAATTTTGAGGATCGCGTAGATTTTAAAAAAACTAGATTATTATCCGCGTTTTGAAAGCGCGGAATAAGTTTTTGGTTAATCTTTCTAATTTAGGAATTACTACAATTTTGTTTTTTTTTAATTTTAATATTTGAATTTTGACGTCTATAATTAAAATTAATTTATATTATTTTCTTATAATAATTTGGGTTGAGTGTTTAGGTACCGTTTGACTTTTTGGATCGGTTTAGTTTGAGTAATGTTGGATTAGATTTGTATTTATATTTTTTTGAGTTATATGGGTTTGGGTGTTTAGGACCCATGTAAAAACTAAATATTTTCCGGATCAGTTCAATTTGAGTAATGTCAGATTCGGTTTGCATTTATATTTTTTTTTGTAAAACCCGAATGAACTCGAATTATAAATAGTGTGAGTTTGAGTCCTATTAAAGCCATAAATCTCAAAAAGCTTTGAAAAATCAAATTAACTCTAGAAATCTAAAAAGAATAGTTTAGGTAATTAAAAGTTTTGCATATTATAATATATAAATTATATTATATATTATTATAGTAAATATTTTTATTATATTTCGAATATTTGGATATATGTTCGGTTATCGGTTCAGTTCATATTTTAGTTTTGGTTTTCGGGTTTGAGACATAGTAATTGTTTAGGTATTTTAAAATATTGGTACGATTTTGGTTTTAGTTTTTTTCGTATAGGTTCAAGTTTGATGTTTTTATTTTGATAATATTTTCAAGATTAATTTTCTCATTAATTTTCTTACCTGTGTTTAATAATAAAACACGTAAATAGTATTAGATTTAGTTATAAATGATTACTAACTCAGTTTAATTTATAAAATTAGAAATAACCTTTTATAATATTTGTATATAAATGTTTTATATTTCTAATTAAAAATCACAGTAAATTTTACTATCAAATGAGATAGCTGTCAATATTTTCAAAAGAAAAGGACTCCTAAAATCTTTGATATATATTGTAATTCCTATAACCATGAAAACAATGATATATTTAAAATATAAGTACACATGGTACAACATCAAATGAAGTGAAAATCATTTATTTAATTATGAGTTGGTTTAATATAAATTACCAACAAAAATATTTAAAATATTTTAGTGGCAGAAAATTTTAAATAATGTTCAAACATGGAACACATAAAAAGGCCATTCTTATTGATAGAAGTGATGACATAGTTGAGGAAGCTGTGGATGTTACGTGTAAAGGAAATATTGGTAAAGAAAAGGAGAAATTAAACTTCAAAGAAAGGTCAAGTCTCTACATCCAAGGAGATTTCATCTGAGTCACCATCTTATAAATCAAAACAACATTTTCGGAAATGTACAAGAAGATTATTAAGCAAAATATAGGACCATATTGGGTTGACTTCTTTAGCCACCCAGTCTAATATAACACACACTGACACACACACAATTGATATCCCTGTCCTTATCAGCTTATTCAAACCAAGCCAAACTTAATCATTTCATCATCGATTATACACCTAAGATCATCCGCAACCGTGAACCGTGTAAAAATCCTTAAAATTTTATTTTTTAAAATTTTTATTACTTTTTCAGCTGAAACAAAATAATAATCAATGGCGGGCTGCCACCTAACAGCAAAACTTACAAATAGTGACAATACCCTCGATGAATTGATCCTTAAATAAGGATATAAAGAGGCCAATCCTTAATACATTGGGAATCCATCAAAATTTTTACTATTTTTTGCCTAGGTTTTGGAGCTAAAAGATTGGTAAGAAATTCCATTGCAGTTGCCCTAAACTGCATTTTTTATTTATGTTTCACATCTATTCTATTGAAGTATAAATTATGACCTTTTTATGTGTGACAAATACATGTGAGTAATTGCAATAATTAATTAATTACGATATATTACTATAAAATTATTATACTTGAATAATAAAATAAACATTTAAATGTATGATTAATATTCACTAATGATGAAAACAAATATATATATATATATATATAGATGCAATCAAACATTTGCGCAACCCCGCTGATTAAATATAATATTTAATTAAAGAAGATAAAATAAACACAACAAGCAAGTTCAATGCAGATACTATTGTTGGAAAAGCTAAGAATAGCTTAGAACATGAACTCACTCTTTAATAATGGAAGAGACAATCAACTTGTGATTGAATCCTCTCAGCAAAATAATGTAAGTTTAGTGGAGAATAAGTGTGAAGAACAAGAGAGAGAGAAGATTAGATCCGTAAGGGAGAGAGAGAAAGAGTGTAGGAAGGATTTTTTTATTTTCCTTAAAATAACTCATTGTGCATTACAGCAAATAAATAGGCAAGTATGCCTAAGATAAAAAATAATTAAAATAATACAAGTTGGTACACAACGGTCAAATGCACGTGGGAAGAGCAGAAGTAGAGAATTTGAATTTGCCCATATGGTCACTTTTCATCATGGTCATCGTATTTGGAGTTGACCATATGGTCAAGC
>CAKOAT010188489.1:56521-86469 GCA_932364175.1 Eruca vesicaria subsp. sativa | reverse complement strand
AAAAAACATATTGTTTTTCAAATCAAATTTATTTTCTTTGTGATACCACACATCTATATCATCTTTACACTTTTAGTTTATAGATACTTTCTTTTCTATTATTTGTGGTTTGGGCAACTAATTATAAAAAAGAAGGAAATAGATGATTTTCAAAATTATTTTCAAAATCAAATTTTTATTTTCTTTAAATTATAAAAAAACTCTAAATTAATTTTCATTATCACACATCTATATCATTGATTTTCACTAGCTCCTACAGGCTCACTATCTTAATTGTCGATACCACACATCTATATCAACGATTTTCCTTCTTTGATATAGATGTGTGGTCATCAAATTTTAATTTTTATTTATTTTAATTATGTTCAAAAAAGGAAAGTATAAAAATAATTAATGTTAGTTGCGAATAACACAATAATAAACATATTAATTTATATTAACTAATTGAAAAGTTGATAAGAAATCGTGATAATCAGTTATTTGCCTTAGATAATCGTTAAAATTTGATTGGTCGATTATCAAACCAAATCATACAAGGAAACAAACTTATTATGGAATTTATTATTAAACACATACAAAAAGGTAAATGTGAAAAACAAAAACCTGATTTTAAAACAGATTAAATATAAAGAAAAGTAATCAAACATTTTACATTTTTCAACATTAAAAAATTGAATCATCTTATCATTTTCTAATCAAAATAAAAACTTGATATCATACAATAAAAGATATTAATATATTTTAAGAATCTACACTTATAAAAATTCATATCAAAGATACAATATCAGTTATACAACTTTATATCGTAAATATTACTAAAATATGTTAAAACTAAAGGCAAATATATAGGTGTTTCGTTAAAGAGATTGATTTTGAAAAAACAAAATTATGGTAAAAAAGTTATTTAAATTATTTGATCTTTGGATATATAATATTTAAATCAAAAATTATTTTTTGATAAAATTTAGCGTTACTCAAAAACTTCATAATATTTATACTTACAACGATGGTACTTAAAGTGTTGATGTATACAATTACTGGGAAAAATTGATTGTTTAAAATCCATACAAAATTCATATAAATATATACGTCAAATATTAGTATTCTACTTTTTATAAAAATTGATAAAAACAACAAAAAGCCGATACAAAGATGCTAAGAAAATATTGTAGTTCTTATAAAAGTGAGTTCTTACCATATCAACTGCTTACGGAATATTGCGCAAAAGTAGGATAGTAAAAATTCGAGGGTCCAAGAGTTTTCTAATAGAAATAATACATACCTCGTCAGTAAACTATATAGTAATGGAAAATGAATCTAATATTAAAAAAATCCGCTCGACATTTTACATTTTTATATATTTACACATTTGAATCTTATATGGTCTACTTTAAAGGTATTATTTTTATAGGATATATGATATTTGTTTAGGATGCTAAAAGATTTTTTATATGTGTAATATATGTTTGATGTACAAAATATGAGTTTTTTTAATCTTTTATCTAACAAATAAATAAATAAAATGTCAGCTTCTTGGTTATTCTCATAATGTGGCTGATTTTTTTTCTCATTTGCGAAGTGACTGGATTATTTACGTGGAATTCATGTATTAAGTCAAAATAATCTAAAACATTAAAAATTAATTATTAATATTACTAAATCGGAAAGGAGTTTAAGAAATATTGCGACTATAAAATAGTTGTTTTAAGATTTGATAAGGTTTATGATGAAAAAGATATTTGTTTGTAGTGATAACTAGATGGACTACCTGCACGTCTTTGCGGGCATTAGTATAATCTATATATTGCATGTATAACAATTAATATGAATGTATAAATATATTGTAACTCTTTTTCTCTTTAACTTAGGTATTCAGTCTTTTAGATATATATATATATCTTTCTATCTTACTTATTTTGTTTTTTCTTGTATTTTTGCACACATTCATTTTGTTTCTTATGTATCTCTCTTTGCATTCTTTTTTTTGTCTTTGTACCTCTTTCGCTCTTTTTATTCTCTCTTTCTCTCTATCTCTTTTTTGTTGCAATTTTTCACCAGATTTTGTTAAATCTTCAAAACACTCTCACATAATATTAATAAATGATTTCAGAATCTATCTAATTTATATTCAATTTCACGTATATTCGCTTTCATCTTCATTATAATCATAACCGTCACTCTAATCCTTATCATCACCATTTCTCCCTCTCTTTCTCCATGTCTTACATATTTTTTTATCTAGAGTTTAATATAAAACTCACAATTGGTTATCCAAATAAATTCATTATCAAATACTCTTCAATCTTCACACTATCTTATCAAACATTAATTCATTTGACCAAGATTCTCATTGAAAAAATAAATATTTGAAAAATATATTAAATTTGGTTTTTTTAATTACTTCAATACATATGTATTTTAAGTAAATCTGATTAACTGTATTCCAAAAAAAATATTTGATTAACTATTTATATATCATAAACATATCTTAATTCTTAAATGATGTGATGTCGTTATTTATACATAGATACTTAATATAAACGTGAGATTAAAATAGTTTTAATATATCAAAATAATATGTTTCTATTTGTATAAATTTTATTATAACTTTGTTATCATATATTTTAAAAGTTTATTATACAGCAAAAAATATTTATCATAATTTTAAAATAATTTATTTTTAATTTATTTTTTTTTTATTTTAGTAATACGTAAAAAATATTTTGCTATACAAATTAAAAATTATGTATGTAAAAATACAAAAAAAAATGAAGAATACAACAAAAGGTTTTATTATTATTCACTCATGGTTTTTATTATGTCTCTTTTCTTTTCTTTTACTTATTAAAAATAAACATGCCAATTTTATTATACTGAAAGCTATATGAATTATATGAATAGAATATTAACTCTAGTCTTGTATTAATATAATGTTTCGATTTTTGTAATTTTATACTATAATCAAAATTTTCATTTATTCATATATTTTTAAATGACTTACCCTATAATTTTCTGTTTAAAATATAAAAGACTTTAATAATTTTTGAAAATAATAACTCAACTATACTAAAATGATAAAAAAAAATTAAAATTGTACATTTTACTATTTTGCATTCATTGAACATATTTTAAGAATACATATATATAGTGAGTGAATATAAAAACATTATTACTTTTCTTTAATGTATGATTTTTTATCCACCATTAATAGAAAAAAAAATAAAATCATTTCTAGACTTATTTCTAGAATATAATATGTATTTATATGTATATTCTAAATTTTTATAATGGAAGCTGTGATATGTAATTGTTTCTAAAAACAAATTTTATTAATCCATATGTATTTAAGATGGTTAATTGTTTATTTGGTAATATAGTATTAGATTAGGTAATTCTAGGATTAGATTCCTTTTAAAAAAATTAATTAAATAAATCAAAATCAAAATCTAAATGTCAAAAACCAATCAAATTAAGAGAATTAATTCTACAATGCACTTATTAATGACACCAAAGCAAAATTCATTAAAATGACTTCTCATTTAATACATAGGAGGATATTTTACATTAAATGAAAATTATATACTGGATTTTTTAAATATTTTTTTTTTGCAGCTAAGCGTTTTATAACGACTAGATCTAAAAATTAAAAGGTTCTAAGTTATGTTGAACTCAAATATATTTACTGTACTACTAATTAAATTTGTGGTTATTCTACCCCAACTAAGTTTTATAATTTTGACTATATAGTAGAATAAAGTCCAATTTAATTATTTTTATTGGGATGTCGTTCATCTCTCAAAATTATAATTAATTGTTTGGTATTTTATTTTTACTTTATTTAATTAGATAAAGAAAATAAAGTAATATTAGAACTAATAACACCTTTCGCCAGACAACCCAACAATTTTGCATGCAATATATAATCTGAAATTGAAATGTATTTGTTTCTAAGCAAACTCAATATTAATATAAGTTTAAAATACTAAATTAATCAAAAAGTATTTATACATCTTTTGTTTGCAAATATCTGCCACCTTAAAAATAATAAAATATTGAATTTAATTTTTTAAAAGTTTAGACGAATGTAAATGATGAAAATATATTTAATTTTTAAAATTTAGATACAAAATATAACATCACATTTATATTTTTAAAAATGTTTTTATATCCGCGAATTTGCGGATATCTACCTAGTATATATAATATTTGCTAACTACGAGAAGAAAGTGGAGTGGCAGCTCTATTCTTTCAGAAATTGTTGGAGTCTGCGGAAAAAAAACTTGTTGCTGATTTGATTAAGAGAATCTCTTGAGGAATAGGCTAGAAGTTATTGTATTTCAATATCTAACAGCAAATTCACATTGTGGAATGTGGATCAAGAAAACATGGAATGTAACCATTGCAAGCAATGACATGGAAAGTTGTTGACGCATTTTGAATTAGTTCATTTATCACCTGTTAGTGGATTTGAATGACTAAGAGCTAGATTTAGACTCTGATCACCAAGAAATGGGTGTGAATCTATCTATCTATCAAGATTCTAGACAGTGAAGTACAAAACCTGTTTTCTTCTTATCCTTGTAAAGTTTACAATAGTTTTGACCAAAAGAGTTGGGTTTTACTTTGTACCTGGCAGTCTAACACTAATTAAGTGGAAAGATGTGAACTTTTTGGTTTTATTTTTCTAATGCAAAGATGTGTGCATTTTTAGAATTGTATTGTTCACAGGTGGGCTCATTTAGTGGGTGTGACAAAAGCAATCACATAAGCCGTTGCCAATATTGACTCTCTAAACTTTTGGATTTATGTATATAAACTGTATTAGCTGAATCTTTAATATATATAGAAGCTTGATGATGTCTTACTCCACGATCATAAGCAACAACAGGTTACTCTCTCTCGCCTCAAAGTTCACTGCTTGTGGATCTCTTCTTCAGGTAAACATTATCGCAATCCATTTGGGAGTCTTATAAGTTCTCTGGGCTTGTGGTTGATCTGAGTACTGATTTTGAGACAAAAGTCTCCAACTTTTGATCAGTCTTTGTGTCCACACTAAGATGCTCTGTTTTTGTTCAAGAACCTCTGTTTTTCATACTAAGATCCTCTATTTTTGTTCAAGAACCTCTGTTTTTCATACTAAGATCCTCTGTTTTTGTTCAAGAACCTATGTTTCTCAAACTAAAGTTTGATCTTTGTCATAAGTGTACACTAGCAATGGCTTGATCTGCGGTTGATGAGACATCAGACTCTGGAGCTTTTCAAAGAACTGCTTCAACATTCCGTAACCTTGTCTCAAGAGATTCCAACTCTCAGTGCCCAACTGAATATGGTAGATACCATCTTTACATATCGTATACTTGTCCATGGGCTTCTAGATGCCTCTCATACTTGAAGATCAAAGGACTTGACGATGCTATAAGCTTCTCGGTTCGTAGACTCAAAGCCCTTTAAAACTGCTTATGTTCATGACAATATTGATTGAATAGTTGCCTTGCTTGGTTTGCATCAGTCAGTTAAACCCATTTGGGGAAGAACCAAGGAAAGTGATGAGCATAAGGGAACGAATTTTTGATGTTGAAACGTTGGTGCAGGTTTATGCGGTTCACCTCAAGTGCAACCAGAAACTCTTAAGAGAATATCCGAATCTGTTCAACTACACGAAAGACATTTTCCAAGTACCCGGTATGAGCAGCACCGTGAACATGAATCATATCAAGCAGCATTACTATGGAAGCCACCCTTCGATTAACCCTTTTGGGATCATCCCTCATGGACCAAACATCGATTACTCTTTGCCTCATGATCTACGCAGATTCTCCAAATGATAAAAACAAAGCTTTCTTCGCACTTGAGTTGAGTTGTGTCTTCAGAAAGTTACGAAATAAAGTGTGTATATTTTAATATTTTAAAGTGATGTTTGAGTTATGTTTTGAGAAAATAAAAAAAATCGTTTTTAATATATTACAGTTTGCAGTCTCAATGGTTGAGACAATGCTGATCTACTCGTAAATAAACTTTTCTTCCGACTAGACATTTCTTTCCTGAATTCAAGGCTTCATATGAGATTTACAAATTTGCTAGGGACGTCGTTGAAAACATTTAAAGGAAAACCCAAAACCAATATACACAGCTAACCAAATAAAAAAAATCTCAATTATTGAAAGATAAAAAAAAATTGAAAAGGAAAAACTATAAAAAGTATTTGAAACAAACTTTTTATCATTTTAGTCAAAACTAACATAAAAAAACTCACACCCACAGCGTTATTATAACAAATTCTTCGAGTTTACTATATCAGAGGCATCAAGCGGGAATACGGTCAAACGTAAGCGTGGGTGGACTTTAGAAGGAGTACGGAATAAAGTTAATTAAAAGGTAAACACCTAATTTGACAATATGTAAACTTATTTACCAAATATGTGTCTGCATTTTCGTGATAAAAAAAATAAAGGAAATATATAAGAGACGTGATCAAACCATGAAATCATATTTTTTTAAACCTTTTTATCATAAAAAGCCAAATTTAAAAATATATCAACAAAAAATTGGGTATGATTATGGGTTACTTGAAACACAAGAATTCAATAAATGGTTTTCTTTTTTTTTCTTAAAAGCCGCACGTTGTTACCATATTAAAACCATAGAAAAAGAAAAGGGAATTGTGGCCTGAAGAGTCGTTACCTTTTTAGCATGTCTAGCGTTTTTATGAAAAAACAGAGAAGAGACAAGACACTTGCAACATTTTAA
The DNA here is from genome assembly GCA_932364175.1 of Eruca vesicaria subsp. sativa. Lineage (NCBI taxonomy): Eukaryota > Viridiplantae > Streptophyta > Magnoliopsida > Brassicales > Brassicaceae > Eruca > Eruca vesicaria. The sequence goes on along the minus strand of CAKOAT010188489.1, from coordinate 79,722 downwards.
ACCAGAGTATTATAGAGGTGAGTTCATGCACTGGAGAGGGTGAGTTTATTCACTAGAGAGGTGAATAAGAGGTCTAATCATCATCAGAAACAGACCCTTCGTGATCAGAAGGTTCGTAATCATCATTGTAGCCGTACTCGTCATGGAATTGAAGGAAGGGAATCCACTGTTTGCGAGTGAGTTTGTCAACATCAGGCAATGGGTTGGGATTTGCTGCAAAACAGAATATATGAGTGAGTGAAAAGAAATCAAATGGAAGAAAAGAAAAGGAGATTAAAAATATGCAGCTATTACCATGATATGGGACTGGAAGTACACGAGAAGAGGCAGAGACTTTGTCCTTGGCATGTTTAGGAGCTGAGGGTGCAACCTTGCCTTTGCCTTTGATGTCAAAGAATAAAAACAAGAAGAAAAGCAATAAATCCACAGAGAGTGAGAGAAGAGGATGTCAACGTGAAAACAAAAACAAAAAACAGAATTAAAGACCAACTCTAACCATGATTTGGAGCTGGCAGTGGAAGAGAGGAGGCAGGGATCTTGTCTACGCCATGTTTAGGAGCTGTGCCTTGGAAAAGGTCAAAGAAATAACAAAAGTTGAAGAGATTTCGCAATCATTCCACTACAAGCAAGTCACAATCCAGAGGTAAATACATATAACATACAGACGAACAAAATATCTTGCTTTACAACTGATTAAACAAGTATTAACAAAAACAGATCTCAAAGCCACTTACCATGAGATGGAACTGGAGGAAGAGAAGAGGTGAGGGCCTTATCATGATCATGTTTAGGAGCTTTGGATTTGCCTTGGCGTGAAGAAGCACCTGGAGGATTTCAAGGAAGAAACAAACTTCATAGGTAGAAAGGATGGGTTGGATAGATATCAAAAACTTCATCGCTAGATCAATTACTTCCTTGAGAATGTAACTAGCTATGAAGCCACACTCATAGAGTCATGATTAGCGAAACAAAGCCAGACTCATAGAGCAATATCACCAAGCAATCAAGCGAATCCAAATTCATCCAAGCTTGATACAAACAATTAATATCACATAGTTTACAGTGAGAATATCAAGAAGATGTCAGTGTGAAAAAAAAAAACAGAATTAAAGCCCAACTCTAACCATGATTTGGAACTGGAATTGGAAGAGAGGAGGCAGGGATTTTGTCTACGCCATGTTTAGGATCTGTGCCTGGAAAATGTTAAAGTTTAAGAGAGTTCACAATCGTTCCATCACAAGCCACAATCCAGAGGTAAATACATCAAAGTAGGCTGCTTAGTATGATCAATGAGGAAAAGCGAAATCAAGTATAAGCAATTTCAGAAGCTAAATAAGTCCAGCGAAAACATATATATTACATACATACAAACAAAATTATCTTGCTTTACAAGTGATTAAACAAGTATTAACAAAAACAGACATTTACCATGATATGGAACTGGATCATGTTTTGGAGCTTTGGATTTGCCTTGGCGTGGGGAGGCACCTGGAGGAGGTCAAGGAAGAAACAAACGAATTGATCTGTTGAATAGATATCAAAAACCTCATCGCTAGATCTATTAACTTCCTTGGGAATAGATCTATTAACTTCCTTGAGAATAGATCTAGCTATGAAGCCACACTCATAGAGCCATGATTAGCGAAACAGAGCCTAACAAAGCAAACATCTAACCGATTCGTTAACCAAGTAATACAGAAAATCCAATTTCATACAAACACTGAATATCACATCGATTACAGTGAGTATCGTCCCGAAAAGGAAACGAAAACTAACTACGAGGCGAAAATGGATCATAGAGCAAAAACAAAGTCTATATTTGGAAACAAAACCACAATCACAGAAGAAAAAACACGATCAAGTCGCAGATTCGTTCCGAATCACAATTCATCAGGCGAAAACAAATTCGATACGAACTACATAGCATCTCAGAATCGCCGAAACAAAGAACAACTGAGAAATTAACAAAAAAGAAGCTCCAATACCTAGAGAATCTGAGAGATCCTTTCGTTTTCTGCTGTCCATCGCTCAGGGAATTCTCCGATTTTGAAATTTGATGACAGAGAAAGATGGAGGTTTTAGAGAGCGGGAGGGGAAAACAAAAAATAGTTTTTTAATTTTTTTTTGTGTGAGAAACAATGAAATTTGGCATGCCACGTTGGCAATGAGTTACTCTTTTCAAAAGATTTCAACCCAAGTCATACATCCTCATCGGAACCAAATTTATTTCTCTTTTAACAACAAGAAACACAAAAAACGATTCATATATAAAAACCAAACAAAACAAAATTCTCAAAATCTCCATTACTTCTGGTATGTAATCCCAACTATTTCCACCTTATATATTCATAGATGAAAGATACACACAGATCACAAACTTGAACATACAAACAAATCACAAAATTGCATTACAACATTTTCCAAGAATCATGTGTTTTCATATTGGAAAAGTTGTGAATGTTCTCAAAGTTTTATGAAATGGTTTGAGAGACAATGAAAAAAAAATATGAAATCCAAACAGAGAAACTCGATGAGACAAAAAGCCTAAAGGTGTCCCTCATGCATATATATATATATTACAAGAAGGAAAATAAAGAACTACTAGTTTCCTAAACTACAAAAATCAGAGAATATTTTCACCAATCATACGCTTAATGATATATTACTATAATCTCTCTCCGGATATCAATTTCACTATCCTTTTTCAGGAAGGTTGTGAATATTTCAAGAGTCTTTTCTATAAATATATAAATAATTTAATACTCATTCATCGAGACAAATATCTTTTGAATATTATTAGTTAGTTTGCTTTTTCTATATCCATGTAGGTCAGCGTTTAATTTTGATCATATTAAATTATCTACGTGCCGCGCTACATGTACTGTTCCAGAGTTTTACGCATTCAGCATTCAGCATTCAGCAAACCGGCCAATGTTTACACACCCGGTCAAGCAACAAAAAAAAGCCCAATCTTTCTTTTAACGTACATGCTGTTATTATTATTTTTATTTTTTTTTACTTGTACAATTTAATTCTGTAAAGTCTCAGATCGCCTTAGTCTTTTTTTTTTAGAAAAAATATCTTAGCAATCTCTACTCTGTCTTTCTCTACTACTCTTTTCCATGTATGACTTCCAAGGTGTCATTATTTTTCCATTAATATGTTGTACAAGAGCATACATATACTATATACCACAAATGTCTCTGCCAAATGACCAGTATTTTACTAAAAATGACGTGTGCATGGCTGTAGTTGCTTGAGCTAATTTGGTAGATCCTCTCAGGCTCCTATCTAACTGATCTAAGCAAGAACGATCACCAGTATGTAATGCAATGCGGGATATATAGTTTACCAGTGCCGGCATATACAGTTAGGTACAAAAATGACCAAGTTGTGTGAAATCATAATTTTTTATCTTTTTAACGGGTCTAAGCATATACTCCCTATGTTTCAAAAAATTTCATAAGGAAACTATATAGAATTTTGATCACCAATGCATAAATAAACACACATATTTTTGAAATTTACAATTTACCATTAACTAATATATTGAAAATGTAAAATATGTATTTTTGAAACATTTTTTTTTCTAAAAATATGCATCTTTTTATAACGGAAGAAGGAGTACATATAAACAGACATGGAACAGTAATATTTTTTTGAAAAATTATGTTACACAGCTTACTTGTCGTAACAGAGAACGAAGGTGGCACATGGGCAATGACGGTGTGATAATTGTGGTATATACATCGACTAAAGATTTATATACTGTAAGGTGTGAACATAGATAGGGACGATGAATATTCAAAATTAGTTTCATCCGCAATGTTTCTTTTACCAAGTACAACTTCAACCCTGAAGGTAAATTAAAGAAGCACTTAGCGTGTGAAAAAAAAACACCTGTGAAAGTATAAAAAATATGTAATTGTTCATCATATACCGAAAATAATAGACCATAAACTTGATGTGAAAATAATGCCGATAAATTACGTGTGCATGGATGTTTGTTGCATGAGCTCATATCGTATAGATCCTCTCAGACATGGAGAATGGAGGTGGCACATGGGCAATGACGGTGTGAAATGTACGCTAAATGCATTGACTAAAGAATTGTATACACTAAAAAAACATGAAACAAAAGTAGATAAAATGTTTACAAACAAAAGGAGAACAACAAAAGAAACGATCAAGCGATTAGAGATAAATCAAGTTCTCAACATCATCCAATCCAATAACATCCCACTTTGTTGTTACATAACGGGCTGATGATTTTGTGATTTCAACTTTTCTCATACGATTTTTTGAGAACAAAACTTAGGTTTACCCCATAAAGTAAATCTTTAAGTTCACCTCAATTTTAATAACCATTCATTATGCCATATAAATTAGTAAATATAAATTATTAAATATTTTTTAAAATACCAAAATAGCTACAGAAAAATAAAATAAAAATAACTTAAACTTTTACGACGCTAATGCCGTTAGCTGTAATTATTTTATTTTGATCTTTAATTACAATCACCTTTTTTATTTATGTTTGAAATTTATTATGTTATTTTTGGTCATTTTGATCTTAATTTCGATATTTTTTTTGTTGGGTGTTTTGCCATAAATAAATAATTACTCTAACTTTTGATATTGTGAATTTTGTGTGCAATCTTTGTCAGCCAAAAATATGATTTGCATGACTAATGTTAGAAAGTTGACTCTTATTATTGTTATAAAGGAACATTAAAAAGTTTTAACTATAAAAAAAAGTTTAACTAATGTATGAGATTAATAGTTAATTAGTGATAATATGGTAAGAGTTTATATCAAAGAGAGGACTGGTAGCTGTAATTTGCGTTCTATAAGCCATGAAAATGCTGAAATAGCAAAGAGTATCTCCAGTGGGGTTTCCCATAAAATGTTGACGTATGTGAATTATAATGTAGTCTAGGTCGTATTTGGCACTGAAAATTTGTTCGAATTGTATTTGGCACGATTGAAATTGTTTGGGTATGAATAGGCCTTTTTCCCATAGTCATGACCATGTTTAGGGGCTTTGGCTCTGCCTTCCTGTTGAGAGACACCTGGACGAGATGAAAGAAGAAACAAAAGATCTCTAAACTTCCTCACAACTTCCAGAGCAAAAACAAATTATTTTCTATAACCTAACACATCAATGGATATCCGTTAAGGTAAGATCGACAAGGATATTAAGTAACTAAATCACAAGTAGATCAGATCTAGATCCACAAGAATCAACACACTAGTATCCACAAGAATAAACAAACATAGATATAACAGATCAGGTAGTTACCATCAATTAGAGTCGCAGGGGACTTTTCATGATCAAGTTTAGGAACTTTTCCTTTGCCTTCCACACCTGGACTAGATCAAAGAAGAAACAAAAGTCACAAGACGATCTAGAGCGAAAACAAAATCCAAGTATCAGATTCTTCAACCATGCGGTTTCAATCGAAAACGAATACGAGGCGAAGTACATTTCGTAGGTTTTACAAGTATTAAGTGTCATAAACTAAAACGACTACAAGAGTACGAGGCGAAATCGAACGCAAACCAACACAAGAGTACGAGGCGAAATCGAACGAGAAAAGACGAAATTGAGCGAAAAAGAACCCTTGACCCATTGGAGATATAAGACCATCTCCAATAGAGTATCTAGAAAGATTTTATCTAATGGTTCTATCTAATTATATGCTTAAAAAATTAAATCAAAAAGAGAAAAAATTAATAGATATGGTTCTAAAAATAAATATCTAGTAAGTTAATATGTGTCACCTTTTTATTAGTTAGTATTTTTAAGAAAAAAAAATTACACACGGTTTCTCTCTCTCTCATTTAATTAGTTTTAATCATTGGAATGGTTAAAGCTAAAACAATGATTCCATGTAATATAGGTATCTAAAATTTTTAATTTGATTATTTTTAATTAAAAATTTTATTTAGAAGACCATATCATATCTATTGTTGGAGATGGTCGAAGGCCTCTTAAACTGTAGCTGCTTGAGTCTGTAGACTGTGCATGGCCGTAGTTGCTTGAGCTTATGGTAAATCCTCTGAGACTCCTATCTAACTGATCTAAGCAAGTACGATCACCAGTACGTAATTAATGTAATGCAGGATATTTAGTTACCAGTGCTGCATATACAGTTAAGTACAAAGATGACCAAGTTGTGTGAAGGCATAATTTTATCTTTTAACGGGTCTTAGCATATATATACATATAGAAAAACAGACATGGAACAGTAATATTTTTGACAAATTCTGTTACACAGCTTACTTGTCGTTACAGAGAATGAAGGTGTCACATGGGAAATCACGGTGTGATAAGTGCGGTAAATGCATCGATTCAAGATTTCTATACTGTGACGATGAACATTCAAAAGTATCATCCGCAATATTTCCTTTACCAAGTACAAGTTGTACTGCACAACTTAAACTCTGAAGGTAAATTAAAGAAGTAGCACTTAGCTGTGATAAACACCTATGAAAAAAAAACACCTTTACAAATATAAAATATGTAACTGTTCATCATACACCGAAAAATAGACCATAAACTCTTTTTTTTCGGCATCAATAGTAAAACTTTATTAAACGAAAGGTTTAAATAGGCAAGCCTCATGAGCTAGCCATTGGAGAGCCTTGGTATCCAAGAAACAAAAACCTGACGCTCGTGATCGACCTGCCTTTGAGAGGCAGTCCGCATCGGATGTTATCAGAACGACTGATTAAACAAATAGAGAAAGATGCCAATATTTCTTTTCAAAAAAAAAAAAGATGCCAATATTTGTCTACAAATTCCGCGTGCATGCATGGCTGTAGTTGCATGAGCTCATATCGTATCCTCTCAGACTCTTAGCTATCTTTAACTATGTACTAACGTGTGACCATGGTCTGCTTGGACAACAAGGGATAGTATCGTCTCCTGGGTACAAATCGGTTTTGAACCACAGTATAAACAGACATGCATGGAGAATGGAGGTGGCACATGGCCACATGGGAAATGACGGTGTAAAATATAGGTTAAATGCAAGAGTGTTTTGGGATAGTATTTGCAAGCCTAGGAATGAAGTCGGTCTTGGTATCCGCAAGCTTGAAGAATTTCAGAAAGTTTTTCATCTGAAAAGGGTGTGGAACTATTTAACAAAAAAAGGTGTGGAACTACCTATCTTCTCTTCTTGAGTTTTCAAAAAAGAAAACTACCTCTCTTCTCCTCATTTCTTTATGGGTGCACTGGCCGCATAACAATGTTTTCAAGAGGAAAAGTATTCCTCGCCATGGATTACTCTAACCAACTATCCCCTACGGTAAGAGGCATGATCTCTATCAGCCACATGTTGGTTTGTACTCTCAATTATGCCTCCTCCTTCAGACTCTCAGGCAAAGATCGCTACCTTGGGGTCTGAACGTCCCTGCAACTTGTGTTCTCTGCAACAGAGAATCAGAAACTCACTCTCATCTGTTCTTCATATGTTCGAATGCAACTTCTGTTTGGTTCACTTTCTGTATTGGATGGTTTCTATCGGCTCCACGGGATTCTCCTCTCTCGTGTTCTGTTACCGTGCAACAACAACTCTTCACCTCAGCACCAGGTGCTGCCTCTGTTTTTAAGCTCCCGCTGTAAGTGGTCATCTACAACCATGGTATAAACAGACATGGAGAATGGAGGTGGTACATGGGCAATGACGGTGTGAAATGTATGCTAAATGCATCGACTAAAGATTTGTATAGATTAAAAAAACATTGAATCAAAATTAGATAAAAGGTGTCCAAACAAAAGAAGAACAACAAAAAAAACGCTCAAGCGTTTAGAGATACATCAAGTTCTCAACATCATCCAAGCCAATAACATCCCACTTTGTTGTTTCATAACGAGTTGATGATTTTGTGATTTCAACTTTTCTCATATGATTCTTTTCAATATTGTAAAGAAAAACATAGAAATCAGTTGTTTCTTGTGGGTCGAAGCTAATGTTGAGAGTTCGCTTAGAAAACCTTATACTTTGAGGTACAAGGATAACCTCGCCTTCTCTAGTTGTACCTCGTGGCATCAAACTCAAGTTATCGACCACAGGAATGTTGAGTATATTTATCTGTGAAGGAGGCAACACTAATGGCTTACTCGACCACCGGTTGGTCTTTGCATCTTCCATGACCCATACCTTCATCACACATTCGTCTTCAAAACCACCACCTTCATTATCAAAGTCAGGATAGTCTAAAAAAGCTACTCTTCCACCCCAGTCTACAATTTCAATCATAACAGGAACCCGCCGCCGAAAGACAAGATCCTCAGGTAGTAGGGGTACACTGATTTCTTCAGAAATCATATCAAAACTCACCAGCACGCACCTAGACAAATGCGTCCTAGCGAGGTAATAAAGCATACGGCCATTGATATTGATCGTATTATACCGTGTCAAAGGACGATGTGGTGGACAACTACTTGGAATATTTCTCCATCGACTTGATTTATGATCGCCTCCTAGTAGCAAGACCCAATGCTCTGACACCCATGTTACTAAGTTCCCAANTCTCTCCCCACGTTTTGAAACTGTGCAAAACACTTTATATTGATCCTGAACAGAGTCGTGTCCGATACAGTACATGGCCCTCTTAGACTTGTCGTTTTCAGCTAGGATGTTAGATTCTTCTATGCTGGGTAAGACAACAAGCTGTCTAGTGCTACTGTTATATATTTGAGCACTTTGACCATTGGAAAAGCACATCAAACCGTGAAAAACTTGAGAGACGGAGTAGCCCTCCATCGTTGGGACTGTCAAATCTTGATCAACTACTAAGGATGACATATTACTAACATCCAAGTCAGAGGAAGATGATAGTAATACATTCTTGTTGTCGATGCCCAACCACATGAATAGACGCGGCCGTGGCGATGAAACTGTTCGAAAACGGTTGGTAAAATTTTTGGAACAAATCAAGGATAACCAGAGCTTTGAGACAGATTTGAACCTCATAAGGGATTTAGGAGGGAGTCTCATGAGAATATCAATCACGAGATCAAAAGGAATCTCCTGCAACGGTTCATGGCTCTTGCATATGTCCCTCTGCCTTCTTCTTATTACCTTTGATCGTCTCCTCATTCTACTTCTATCCCGTTAAGATGACGGCTAGGTCAAAAGAAAAACCATATATCTATAATAATACTAACGAGAGGAGAACAATTTTCTACTTTAGCTTCCAAATTAATTATTAGGAAGTTTAATTAGAGAGATATCTTTAATAACATAAAAATAATGTACCTAATTATCAAGTTTTTTTTATTTATTTATTTTTTACATCAAACGGTTGATCTATTACTTAAGCAACTTGAGGTGATTTTGGCAACCAAACCGGAATATAACAACCAACGTACACAAGCTTACGATAAAAAGACCTAGCTATCTTAGCTAGAGAATCAGAAACACCGTTCTGTAATCTAGGTACATAAAAAATCTTGAAGTCAGGAAAACAGATCTTCAGTGTCAACAATTTTTCCAGTTCCGTTGAGAAGCTAGGCCATGCATGAGGAATCCTGAGCATTTCGATCATCTTCTTGCAATCAGTTCCAAAGCTCTAACATGACGAATGTTGAAGCATGTTCTCCATTGCCCACGCAGTGCTTCCAACTCTGAATGCAACGCCGATTCTACTCGATCAAAATTACGAACCCCAATAGCTGTCTATTTCCAGAAGTATCACTCAATACCCATCCACATCCACTGAAGAAATCCGTTGAAGTCCAAGATCCATCCATCATGCATATGTTACCCAAATTTAAGGCCTGGTCCTCATATATTCCGTCCCCAAGGAAGGACGGTATATCCTGCTAATTTGCTTGGAACCATGCTTGGCATTCACTTTCTGCATAGTGCGCTACTTCCAATGGGTCCCTATCAATGCCTCTGAATAGCTTATCATTCATAGCCTTCCAAATGTACCAGATTAGCCAAGGATAAGGATCCCTGCCTAATTCTGGTTCCATTATTGTATTCTTCCTCCAGAATAGATAGTCCATATTCGTGTACGTGCTTTGTACTGGAAACAGAGCGGGACTGGTAAGCGTAGATGATAGTGCCCAAACCTGTAATGCAGGTGGGCATTCAAATATTGCATGTGTGATTGTTTCCTCGGGTTCCCCACATCGATGGCAGTGGTTGTAACATCTCATATGTCTGTAGTTTAGGATTCTCGTAACAGCTACATGTCATGTAATCAACTGCCACATAAGATGGCAAATCTTTTGGGGAGCCCTGACCTTCCAAACATGTGCTTGGAGCTTTGTGATACTAGACTCACATACTTCAGATTCATCTTCCTTTCTCAAGATATTTCGTGCTACCCAATATCCAGATTTAGCTGTATACTGTCCAGTCCTCGTATAACTCCAGCAGTACGTATCCCGTCGATGCGTTGAGCTAATGGCCATACTCTTGATGAGTGGTGTGGGAACCGAAATTCACACTTGTCGATTTCCGTTAAATAAGGAAACTTAGGAAAATCCTAGTTTTCCAGATGAACCGGATCTCTGCGAAAGTCAACGACAAGTAACCAAATAAATGCGGAAAAATGTGAAAAACATAATAAAACGAATTTATAAAGAAAGTCGATCTTATTTCCGATTCACGTAAGAGCGTTGCGATCATTACAAGGAATTACAAAGGCTTTGGCCGCAGGGGCCATCAGCGAGTTACAAACATAAAACCCTAGATCTAGTCGAGTCGCAGCTTGATAACGAAAAACGGAAAAAGATAGGAAAAAAGGTTTGAATGATTTCGGACTGAACCTTATGAAAGGCTGCCTACGTACCCCTTTTGGGGATCAAGTCGAACGTAGTTCAGTTGATAGAGCTGGACAAGAGATCGAACTGCCTGGGCGAGTTCGTCTAGTAATTGAGCGCCAGTCATAGAAACCGAACTTGTCGAGAAAAAGCCTAAGTTTCTAAGTGCGGAAAATTCTAAATCTAGAAAAGTTGTGAAAGTCTCAGATGAGAGCTCTGGATTTCGTCCCTCAGCTTCTGCCCTATGCCTCCTCCTTATATACTTCCCCTTAGGCGGTTTTAGTCTTTCCATTTTGCTCGAAACCGAAGATTTCGGGAACTTTCCATATCTGTCGATCCTTCCTTTTCTTCTGCGGAAATCTTCTATTTATCTTCAAACTTGCCTTTTATCTTCCGTCTGCGAGTAGACCGTCAAAGCGTTATCGTATCTTCGGGTTTGATTTCGTTAACGTCGCGAGATGGGTTTTTATCGTATTTTAGGACCTTTTGGGCCGTTTTATGATAAAAAACGTTTTACGACTTTAACGAGACCGTTTCCTGATCCGATGCCGTTTTTTTACGATTCTCTCGAATTTTTTTTTATTAAAAACGCGTTTTTTATAATCTTAACGAAGAATCTCGGATAGATCGTATAGTTTAGGCGACGTTCGGTGTTTTGATTAACTGTTACCGTTTTATACAATTTCTTCGAGTTCTTTTCGGGAAAACAGAGTTTTACGGTTTTTATCGTAAAACTCGAACAATAGGACGGATCGAGACGAAACGGGAGACATTTCGACCGTGATTCGGAATACGATCGTGTCGAAGGACGTATGCCTTGAATCAAGGATGTGGGAGATCGAGGCTCGGGATGGTCGGCTCGATGTACGGCGAGCTAGTTCAGCTCGACTAGGTCGCCATATGGCGAACTAGGCGAAAAGAACCAGTGGGGCAAAGTCAGCACCTCTTAGTTCGCCCATTGGCGATCTAGTCGGGATGGGACTAGTTCGCCAATGGGCGAACTAGTCGAGATGGACTAGTTAGCCCATCGGCGAACTAAGCCGGGCCAGCTTAGTTCGCCGATGGGAGAACTAGTAGAGTGCCTCCTAGTTCGCCCATCGGCGAACTAGTCGAGTATCTCCTAGTTCGCCCGTGGGCGAACTAGTCCTGACTAGTTCGCGTTTTACGGCTGTTTCGGTTTTTTGCGGTTTCGTAAAACGATTCTTCGAGTTTTATAAAACGATTCTTCGAGTTTTATAAAACGATTCTCGAGTTTTGTAAAACGATTCTTCGGGTTTTATAAAACGATTCTTCGAATTTTATAAAATGATTCTCGAGTTTTATAAAATGATTCTTCGAGTTTTATATAAAACGATTCTCGAGTTTTATAAAACGATTCTTCGAGTTTTATAAAACGATTCTTCGAGTTTTATAAAACGATTCTCGAGTTTTATAAAACGATTCTCGAGTTTTATAAAACGATTCTTCGAGTTTTATAAAACGATCTTCGAGTTATCGTTTTATAAAACGGCTTCTCGAGTTTTATAAAGCGATCTTCGAGTTTTATAAAACGGCTTCTCGAGTTTTATAAAACGATCTTCGAGTTTTATAAAACGGCTTCTCGAGTTTTATAAAACGATCTTCGAGTTTTATAAAACAGCCTCTCGAGTTTTATAAAACGGCTTCTCGAGTTCTATAAAACGATCCTCGAGTTTTATAAAACGATCCTCGAGTTTGATAAAACGTCTTCGAGTTTTATAAAACGGCTTCTCGAGTTTTATAAAATGATCCTCGAGTTTTATAAAACGATTCTCAAGTTTTATAAACGACCCTCGAGTTTTATAAAACGATCTTCGAGTTTTATAAAACGGCTTCTCGAGTTTAATAGAACGATCTTCGAGTTTTATAAAACGGCTTCTCGAATTTTATAAAACGATCCTCGAGTTTTATAAAACGATTCTCGAGTTTTATAAAATGATCCTCGGGTTTTATAAAACGATTCTTGAGTTTTATAAAACGGTCCTCGAGTTTTATAAAACGATCCTCGAGTTTTATAAAACGATTCTTCGGGTTTTACAAAACGATTCCTTTTATATTTCTGTGGGGAGTTTCGGCCGTTGATTCCGTCGTACCGATTTTGACCCCAACAAGTGGTATGTCAGCAGCATCGATATAATCTTGAAGTCGGCTATCATCCGAAGTCCTCGTTGTTTGATTAATCAAATCGCTCACTCGCATATTTGAGTGCAGAACCGGTGCCAATGGGGTTGTTGATCTCGCAGATATAGTAGTAATCCAAGGATCTTCCCAAGCTTTAACTTCATATCCCGAGTGGATTTTTTGTCTAATTGATATGTTGCATATTTACTTAGTCTTAACCTTGCATTTTTGTTCATGTTGAGCATATAGATTAGGTTTAGGTACATTTAGGTTGCATTTTGAATTCATTTGTATTTACCAGGTGATGAGACTACCCTTGGAGCCTTGGAAGTGGTTTGGTGGAGTTTGGACTCCAAAAAGAGGAGTTTGGAGTGAGTATTGGTCGAGGAGAGGCTGGAGCGACGTCCGCAGCGAGACCCCTTGGTCGCTCCACATCAGAGCGACACCTGAAGGCCGCTCGCGTTTGTCATGTTTATGAGGCTCGGGAGCGAGGTTCGGAAGCGAGACGCCAAGTCGCTCCAGCATTCAGAGCGACATGTGGGAGCGACACTTGATGGCCGTTCGCACCTTCTCCCTATATCAGCCTTGGGAGCGAGGTCCGGGAGCGACCTGGCCAAGCCGCTCCAGCGCCTGGAGCGACCTCTGGGAGCGACACGGCCAGGTCGCTGCGCGTGTTATGTATGACGAAAACTTGAGTTTCAGGGACCTTTTTGCAATTTCGTTTTCTTTATTCTGAGTTGGAAAAACCTAATTTTAAGTATTCTGTAAGCCACCATTGGAGACAAATCTTTGTTCTTGAAGAAAAACACTTAAAAACCTATTGGAAAGTTCATATTTTAAGATCATTGATTTCATTGTTCTTTGTTTTTACTTATCTATTTCATCATCTGTATGATTAAACTTGAATCTAAAATTAGTTTAAGAGTAGTCATGATGTGTAGTGAGTAAATCACCCTTGAGTTCATGGGTTAGGGAGACTAAGGATGATTAGTCTAGAACTAGAGTGTTTAGTTTAGATTCCTCCTATCTCTTGCTTGTAGAGTGATCCTAATGCTTCTCTTGAGTTGGCCACTCAAGAGTTGACCTTTAGACATTTCCCACTCACAAAGTGTTCGATGAAATGTCTGAGTCAACTCTCCCAAGCTTTTAACATCCTTTACCAAGGATACTTGTTGTTAAAGGTGTTAAGATGGCTAATTGACTTGTTTCTAATGATTGCTTTCATAATATTCAACCAAAGAAGTTTGATGTTTGAATTGTGTTTGCAAATGAACATTCATCTAGACATAGAGTTTGTTTAGAATTGTGTCTAGGCCTAAGGTAGATGGTTTAATTGATCGCTTGCCACTCTTAGTTCGAAAACTGATCATCTAAAGTCCAATTCCCTATACCCATGGATTCTCCCGTCTCTTAATTGTTAAAGTTCATTCTGTCATTGCATTCTTTACTTCATTTCAATATTAGTTGTAATTCAAAACCAATCAACCATATGATCGCACTTAGATTAAGCTAGTACTTGTATTCTTGGTGCTTTTAAATCTCTCAGAACTGGTTCGACAATCTTTTATACTACATCATTTGTCTTAGGAGCCTTGAAAACTCCTAACATCAAATTGGCGCCGTTGCCAAATTCTGAGTTGATTGAAACATTGAGATTTAGTCACTTGCTTGAGACTAAGTCATTTTTCTTTTATTTTGTTACTGATTATTTATCTTCATCCCTATTTGGATTTCAGGTGTATGAACTTGAGGAGCAAAGGCACAACAAACCTTGTTCCCAGAGTTCCAGATATCAGAGCGTTTGAAAGGGAGATAGCAAGACAGAGAAGACAAGCCGAGCAACTTGAACAACATCAGAGGTTGAATACTGAGATGGACCCACCGGTTAACGCTAATGGGGAAAACCAAGTTCACCCACCTCGCCCAGCTCGACCTATAGTCACTTATGACCGTCCAAACCTTCATGGCAATAGGTTGGGAATCCGTGCTCCAGCTGTGGAAGCCAACAACTTTGAGGTGAAACCAGGCCTCCTCAACGTGATCGAGAACAACAAGTATCATGGGTTACCTGTAGAAGACACATTTGATCACTTGGACAAGTTTGACAGCTACTGTGGCTTGTCAAAGACCAATGGTGTGTCCGAGGATGCATTCAAACTGAAACTATTCCCTTTCTCTCTGGGGGATAAAGCACGTCAGTGGGAGAAGTCCTTACCTAGTGAATCTATCACCACCTGGGATGAGTGCAAGAGAGCATTTCTGGAGAAATTCTTCTCAAGCTCAAGGACCGCCAAGTTGAGGAATGAGATATCCAGCTTTCAGCAAAAGAACTTGGAAGGATTCAGCGAAGCATGGGAGAGATTCAAGAGTTATCAAGCACAGTGCCCACACCATGGTTTCTCCAAGGAGAGCTTGCTCAGTACTTTCTACAGAGGTGCTTTACCGAAGTACAGAGCAAGATTGGATACAGCCAGCAATGGGTTCTTCTTGGGAAGGTCTGAAGAAGATGCAGAGGATCTGGTAGACAACATGGTTAAGAGTGATGCGGTCTACAGCGGTGACCATGACCGAAGTAGTAAGGAGGATGATAAGCAGACAAGAAAGGAACTGAAGGCCCTTCAAGATAAGATTGACATCCTCATTGCAGAAAAAGCTACTCAAGAACAGCTGCACTTCGTTGGGAACTCAAGCAATGAAGCACAACCTGGATCAAACGAGGTAGATGGAATCGAAGGTCAGGAAGAGTTGTGTTTCATCAACAACAATGGTAGTTGGTACAAGAAGGAGCCAAACTTTCGATACAATAACTACCCACAAGGGGGCTACAAGCAGAGGAACAACCAGCAAGTGAGCTATCCTTCTCAACAGAACCCACCTCCGGGTTTCACCAACAAGGGAAACCAACCTTCTCAGCAGCCTCAACAAGCTAGCACCTCTAAGTCAACTTCACAGGAAACAAGCACTGATGCTCTACTAAAACAGATACTGGAGTCTCAGACAAGGAGTGAGAAGCATGTTGGATATGAGCTCAAGAACCTCCATGCCAAGATCGATGTCAGCTACAATGACCTCAACAACAAGTTCAGGGCTTTGGAGAACCAGTTTGCTTCCATGAACACAAACCCAAATCGCCAGCAAGGATCCCTACCTGGAAAATCTGAGCAAAACCCCAAAGAGACTATGAAAGCCATCACCCTGAGGAGTGGAAAAGAACTAGCTTCCAAGACTCTCAGCAAGGATGCTGAGAAACAAGGTGAGGGGGTAGCCATCAATATGGATGACGAAGTTGTGATTGTGGATGAGAAGATCAATGATGAGATCCTGGAGAAGATTACTGAAGCTAAGGGTAAAGGAAAGGTTGGTGAAGAGAAGGAAACATCAAAAGATGATGAAGTTGTTATCCCAGCAAGTGAGAAGACTTTTGTTCCTCCTCCTTATGAACCCAAACTCCCATTCCCTGGAAGGTTCAAAAGGCAACTGCTAGAGAAGTACAAGGCTTTATTTGAGAAGCAAATGAGTGAAATTCAAGTCACAATGCCTATCATTGACGCTTTCATGCTAGTTCCTCAATACAGCAAATTCCTGAAAGATGCTGTGACTGCAAANTTCCTCCTCCTTATGAACCCAAACTCCCATTCCCTGGAAGGTTCAAAAGGCAACTGCTAGAGAAGTACAAGGCTTTATTTGAGAAGCAAATGAGTGAAATTCAAGTCACAATGCCTATCATTGACGCTTTCATGCTAGTTCCTCAATACAGCAAATTCCTGAAAGATGCTGTGACTGCAAAGAAGAAAGAGATGGAAGGCATGATGATCGTTACTCATGAGTGCAGTGCTATCATCCAAAGGCTTGATGTTCCAAAGAAGCTACAGGATCCAGGGTGCTTCACATTACCTTGTGCAATTGGACCCATGATTTTTGAGAGATGCCTCTGCGATTTGGGAGCTAGTGTCAGCTTGATGCCTCTATCTGTTGCAAAAAGGCTTGGATTCACTCAATACAAGAAGTATAGACTCTCTCTAGTGTTGGCTGATCGCTCAGTAAAGTACCCAGTTGGTATCTTGGAAGACCTCCCTGTGAAGATTGGAAACTATGAGATCCCTACAGATTTTGTGGTACTTGAGATGGGAGAAGAAGCTCAAGATCCTTTGATCCTTGGGAGGCCATTCTTAGCTACAGCTGGAGCTATTGTCAATGTGAAGGAAGGCAAGATTGATCTGCATTTAGGAAAATGGAACATCCTTAACTTTGACATCAAGGAGATAATGAAGAAACCAACGGTGCAAGGACAAATCTTCTACATTGAAGAGATGGATGCCCTAGCTGACGAGTTCCTTCAAGAATTGTCACTGGAGGATCCCCTACAACATGCCTTGACGATAGAGCGAGAGTCCGCAGTAGTTCAGAATGAGGAGAGCATTGCCTATGGGATGATAATGGACTCACACAAAGGGGTGGTTAAGGCGGATCAGTATGAGGAGTTGACTCAAGTGATTCATCAAGTAGCCTCAGTCACCAAACATGAAGGAGCTTAGCAAGATGATTGGAGTGAGCTAAAGGCACCCAAACTGGAGCTTAAACCACTTCCCCAAGGATTAAGGTACACATTTTTTGGAACCAATGAGACCTATCCTGTCATTGTGAGTAGTGAACTGAAAGAAAATGAGCTATCTGAACTTTTAATAACACTTAAAAGATTTAGAAAAGCAATAGGATACTCACTTGATGATACTAAAGGAATATCACCTTCTTTATGCATGCATAGGATACATCTTGAAGATGAATCAATGACCTCTATAGAGCATCAACGAAGGTTAAATCCTAACCTGAAGGATGTTGTAAAGAAAGAGATTCTTAAACTTCTCGATGCTGGTGTGATTTACCCTATCTCAGATTCTAAATGGGTATCTTCTGTGCATGTAGTTCCAAAGAAAGGTGGTATTACTGTGGTTAAAAATGACAAGGATGAACTGATACCAACTAGAACTATCACAGGGCATAGAATGTGTATTGATTACAGGAAATTGAACTCTGCATCTAGAAAGGATCATTTTCCATTACCGTTTATTGATCAGATGCTTGAGAGACTAGCAAATCACCCTTTCTATTGCTTTCTTGATGGATATTCAGGATTCTTCCAGATTCCCATACATCCCAATGATCAAGAGAAAACGACATTCACATGCCCCTATGGTACCTTTGCTTATCGAAGGATGCCATTTGGGCTATGTAATGCTCCAGCCACCTTCCAAAGGTGCATGATGTCGATTTTCTCTGACTTAATTGAGGATGTTGTGGAGGTGTTTATGGATGACTTCTCTGTCTATGGAACCTCGTTTTCTGCTTGTTTGTCAAATTTGTGCAGGGTCCTACAGAGATGTGAAGACACCAATCTTGTGCTAAACTAGGAGAAGTGTCACTTCATGGTTAAAGAAGGGATTGTGCTTGGACATAAGATTTCAGAAAAAGGGATTGAGGTAGACAAGGCTAAGATTGATGTGATGGTGAGTTTGGCTCCTCCAAAGACAGTCAAAGACATCAGGAGTTTCCTTGGTCATGCCAGGTTTTATAGAAGGTTCATCAAGGCTTTCTCTCAAATTGCTAGACCATTAACCAAGCTACTGTGCAAAGAAGCTGCCTTTACCTTTGATGCTGAGTGCCTTGAAGCCTTTAAGAAACTGAAGAGTGAGCTCATTAGTGCTCCCATTGTTCAACCACCAGATTGGGACCTTCCTTTTGAGATAATGTGTGATGCTAGTGACTATGCTGTGGGAGCTGTTTTGGGGCAGAAGAAAGATGGCAAAACTCATGTCATCTACTATGCAAGCCAAACTCTGAATGATGCGCAGATGAAGTATGCAACTACTGAGAAGGAAATGCTAGCCATTGTCTTTGCCTTTGAGAAGTTCAGAAGCTACCTAGTTGGATCTAAAGTCATTGTCTACACAGATCATGCCGCCCTGAGACATCTCATGGCAAAGAAAGATGCAAAACCTAGACTGTTGAGATGGATCCTTTTGCTTCAAGAGTTTGATTTGGAGATCAAGGACAAGCCAGGAGTTGAAAACGGAGTAGCTGATCATCTGTCCAGGCTGAAAGTAGAATGTGGTGCGCCCATTGATGAAGGACTTCCAGAAGAACATATCATGGCTATTGAGGCAGTGATGGCAGTTTGTGAGACTGGTAGAAAACTTGAAGAAGTCAAAGCTACAGAAGAGAAGGAACCTTGGTATGCTGATTTGGTGAACTACTTAGCCACAGGAAGAGAGCCTTTGGATCTTGTGGGTTATGCCAAAAATAAGTTCTACAAAGATGTGCAGAGATACTATTGGGATGAACCGTACCTCTATATTCTCTGCAAGGATCAACTTTATAGGAGAGTGGTTGCCAATGAAGAGGTTGATGGGATCCTTACACATTGTCATGGATCATCTTATGGAGGCCACTTTGCTACCTTTAAAACTGTTGCAAAGGTGCTACAAGCTGGATTCTGGTGGCCACATATGTTCAAGGACACACAAGACTTTGTTTCAAGATNTTTATAGGAGAGTGGTTGCCAATGAAGAGGTTGATGGGATCCTTACACATTGTCATGGATCATCTTATGGAGGCCACTTTGCTACCTTTAAAACTGTTGCAAAGGTGCTACAAGCTGGATTCTGGTGGCCACATATGTTCAAGGACACACAAGACTTTGTTTCAAGATGTGATTCATGCCAAAGAAGAGGGAACATTACAAAGAGGAATGAGATGCCTCAAAACCCCATCCTTGAAGTTGAAGTGTTTGATGTATGGGGTATTGACTTCATGGGACCTTTCCCATCCTCTTATGGGAACAAGTACATCCTAGTAGCTGTTGACTATGTCTCCAAATGGGTGGAAGCCATTGCAAGCCCCACCAATGATGCTAAGGTTGTGATCAAGATGTTCAAAAGCACTATCTTCCCAAGGTTTGGTGTTCCAAGGGTTGTGATCAGTGATGGAGGCACACACTTCATCAACAAGTTACTAGAAACACTCCTCAAAAAGAATGGTGTGAAGCATAAAGTAGCAACTCCTTATCATCCCCAGACTAGTGGCCAAGTTGAAGTTTCTAACAGAGAAATCAAGTCCATTTTGGAGAAGATTGTGGGAGTTACAAGAAAAGACTGGTGTAATAAGCTTAATGACGCACTTTGGGCTTAGAGGACAGCTTACAAGACTCCTTTGGACACTACACCTTTCAATCTTGTGTATGGGAAGGCTTGTCACTTACCAGTAGAGCTTGAGTACAAGTCATTAAGGGCAGTCAAGTTGCTGAACTATGACATCAAGAGTGCTAAGGAGAAGAGACTTTTCCAACTACATGAGCTTGATGAGATAAGAATGGATGCTTTTGAGAATTCGAGGATCTACAAGGAGAGAACCAAAGCCTTCCATGACAAGAACATTCTGAAGAGAGAGTTCAAAGAAGGGGATCAAGTACTTCTCTACAACTCTAAGCTGAAGTTGTTTCCGGGCAAGCTCAAGTCAAGGTGATCAGGTCCTTTCAGAGTTAAAGAGGTTAGACCATATGGTGCAATAGTTCTGTGGAGTGCTGATGGCAAGGATTTCACAGTCAATGGGCAGAGAGTTAAGCTCTACATGACTACTACACCTAAGGAAGATGGGACTTCGATTCCACTTTCCGATCTTACCTCCGCCTAAATCCACTAAAGGCAAAGTCAAGCTAGGGACTTAAAACAAGCTCACTTGGGAGGAAATCCCATGTTTATCCCTGTACATACTGCTTTATTTATTCTATTTTATTTTATTTTGAATGAGATGATGCAGGTCTTAAGGTCGTTCAAAGTTGAAGAGAAAAGGAATCCCTGGATTAAACCCAGAGCGACACCTGCTGCTCGCTCTGAGCAGAGCGACGTCTGGGAGCGAGGGGTGCAGTCGCTCCAGCCAATACAGCGACTACACGCAGCGACACCCTTCACTCGCTCGCGTTTGTCGTGTTTTAAGAAGAGAAAAAGAGACGTCGGGAGCGAGGTCTGGGAGCGAGGGGTGAAGTCGCTCCAGCCAATACAGCGAGATGCCGCAGCGACACCCTCTACTCGCTCGCGTTTACGGTTTAATTGAGAGCCAAAGTTGACTCAAGAGCGAGGTCTGGGAGCGAGACACCAAGGTCGCTCCAGACGGGAGCGACGTGCCGCAGCGACAAGTCCCAGTCGCTCCAGAGCCGGTCCAGGTAAGTTTTCCTAATTCGACCGGTTCAATTAAATTGAACCACTCCCTAACCGATCTAAACCGAACCAGAAGCCCTAGAACTACCCTCCCCCAGCGACAGATCTCCCTCACCTTTCATCCTCTTCTTTGCAAAACCTCTCAAACTCTCTCAACCAAAAACACCACAACTCACTCAATTCTCAACCAAATCATCTGATTCTTGTCACCAATCCGAGTTTCCCCCCATCTCAATCTATTTCACAACACCCAATCACCTTATCCTACCATCCAAGCAAGGTATTGAGTTTTTAAATTCAAATTCGTAGGTCCATGAACCCTAGAATTTCAAAATCTTATTTTGGTCCTATACTTGCTCGATTGTTGGGAAATAAACTAGGGAAAGCCTATCTATGAAGTTGGGTTGATAATTCCATGGTAGAATTGAGCTTAAATTGAGATTTTCACAAATAGGGTTCATGGTTGGAGAATTTTGGAAAATTGCCTCAATTAAGAGTGTTTGTAGATGATCTAAGCTTGCTAGAATGATTACAAGTAGACTTGTGCTATTGTTACTAGTTATTGGGTTGAGTGTACTTGTGTAATCTTATTTAGCAAACACCCATTCATCCTCATTTCCATGTACTTACTTTCTTCCAAGCAATTCTCAGGTACAATGGTGAAGAAAACGAAAGCACAAAGAGAAGCTGAGAAGCAAGAGGCTGAAAGGAAAGAATTTGAGTTAAGAGGGAAATCGCTTGACTCCCTAGCACATGGATCGGAAACTGAGTTGACTTCGAGACAACAGGTGCTTGCTTCTAAGAAGACCAAGGAGCAAGAGAAGAGGGCTGGAAAGAGTGCAGCAACTCCCATCGTCGAGGAAACTGAGGATGAAAGTGAGGAAGATCGAGTACCCCCGAAGAAAGCAAAGATGTCGAAAGGGAAAGAAGTTGCAGTGGAAAGAGACCGCGAGAAAACTCCATCTCCAGATGAGTTATATCAACACTTGATGCATGGAGTGGCATGGGCTCCAACGAGATTTGCGGATATAGAATTGCTGAAGGAGTTGGGTCTCGATTCTGATATTGAGACAATGATGGGACACTTGAAGATGCCAAAACTCCATACCATGGCCTACCCTCTCTACAAGGATGCCTCATGCCAGTTCTTGTCCTCCCTCAAGGTCACCTACCATGACACTCGCCATGTGAGGCAAGGATGGGGTGAAATCACTTTCAAGGTCAACGGAAGAGTGCACAACATGAACTTCAAGGATATCGGGAGCGTGATGGGGTTCCAAGACCAAGAATACGCCCTCCTACCAAAGTGTACAAACCTTCCAAAGCGCCTTTGGAAAGTGATTTCAGGGAACGAGCACAGTACTGGGAAGGACAAGAACACGCACATAAGGCACCCCGCTGTGCGCTATCTCCATCGGATGCTGGTTCATGCCTTCTACCCAAGAAAGGAAACTAGCAATGTCACCGAGGAGGACATGAGACTCATATGTCCAGCCATCCGATCCTTTGTCCAGCCTGGGGTGCTACCCCTCCCTAGCGAGGACATCTATGCTGATTTTGGGATGGTGAGTTTCTTCGTGGGTCGCCTTGAGCATTACAGAGACTGGGCTTGGCGCACTACTGACCCAACCCCGAAGATTGGCATTGGTAGCATGATCACCCCTCTACTTGAGTACTTGGGAGTTAACCTGGGAAAAGATGAAGACGGTCCTAGATTCATTGACAGCACCTACTTGAGGATTGCAACATATTTCAGTGGAAAACTCGGTGATCGTTATGTCTACCATTACAGTCTCAGAGGCAATCCAGCTGAAGTAGCCCTACCCAACAAGCGCCTAACCAGTTTAGAGCAGCCTGAAGCAATTTACTTCAACATTTCAAGGGGGGATCTTCTTGTACATGACGGGTCTCTCAATCCTATAGGATCATCATCAAAGAGGAAGAGCGTCAGAATGGATGAAGGCACATCTCAGGAACCGCCAGCTGATGAGGTTTATGGTCCACCGCGATACTACTTTGAGCCTTATGGTGGAGTCTTACCCCCTGGTGCCCTTCGTAATGCACAT